>JANEYF010000414.1:0-122590 GCA_029963845.1 Rhamnusium bicolor
TACACTGAATCGTATATAAATTAGGTACAATGTATGTCAAGTTTCCCGCAAATACACAGTAGGAAAAACGAAGTACAGTACCAGTTTATATCTTAATTAACTAAGAATGCACTCATCATTATGCGACATTTTGACAGCAGAAGTAAATTCGTCAAATTACTAATAATTCCCTTTAAACGCAGAATCGTAAGTAAATCCTTCATTTAGTGAAAAATAATTACATTACTGAACGAAAACAGACAATCAAAAATTACCTATATAAATTTACATCATTATTTACAAGAACAACTCAGATATCATATGAGTCTGTTATTTTTTCACTTCAAGAAAATTTTCAGCGTTATTAAACATAATCCACAATTTTAACATGGCAACAGGTCCTCATTTAATCTGAAATTGTATATTCTTTAAACGTATCAGTTCCTCCAGTGACTTGCAGATGCTTGACTGCCATTTCGTAACTTGGCAGTCCTGTTTTAGTCCTCCCATTGTTTCACTATTAGTCTCCTTGTTTGAAGGCACTACTAGGTCGTAGGCTGGGGGTGGACCGGGACTTGGTGTTCGATGCATGTCGCATGACGGAGTTCTTCCGATACCAACCACTGAAAACAATGGCATGTCGTTATTACATGTGTCGGAATGGGTGAAATTAATTTATGATAGAACTACGTTGATTTATAGATTCTTGTAAGGGATGATACGTTGAAAGTATATCAGATTTTATTTATGATGGACATTGTTAGTAGGATAGAATTATTGTTATCAATTGTTTTGTTTTGAGGTATTTATATAACAAAACATTTATAATTCTAATATTAATATTATTAAATAAAGACACTTTTTTTATTAAAGTTATATTTTCCGAGAGACACCAAAGTGTGTATTAGCTACTTTATTTACATTAGGCCGTTATTTTCTTAAGAAGCAAACATTTTCTAAACGGCTCAGTGGTGTAACGGAAACCAGTGACGTATCACACATGGCCTGCTGCATATCAGGCGGGACCAAATCGGTTTGGTATAGTAGAGAAGGGGACTTGCCCTCGTCACCATATTTCGAAAGGAAAACACTAACAACTTTACAGATAAAATTTTTAAAACTAATTTCAGATTTTAATGGGAATAACAGATGACATTATTAGGACTATTGATTGATGCAAAATTGCGGTACCTATTAACACTTTTAGATTTTCTACTAAGTAGAACTCAATTTGTGAAAGAAAGTATGTCATGTGGAGTACCTTAAGGCTCAATAATTGATCCTCTTTTATTTACTTTGTTTATTTATAATATAACATCTTTCTGGAGAACTGCAAAAATGATCTTTATATCAACGATACTCGGCTTCATTCACTCTTTCCTAATGATTCAAAACAAGCCAAAAACAATGTAAATAATAATTTACAAAGTTTAGCTGCATTCTCTATGCGCCACAACCTCAGTTAAACCAGGAAAATCATCAATTATGGACTTATGAAAAAGACGACAAAAAAACGAGTTTATGGCCTCCTGTGTCGAAATTTAGACCACTGTGCTCCGTGTGCCGCTATTTTCGATTTTCCTCTAACGGTCAATTTTTTTTTTGTAACTCAATAAAGTTTTTTCTATTTTGAGTAATTTTATTCACATTACTTTCGATATTTCTAATTGCTGATTATATTAAAAAATTGTTATATTTTTGACGATATATGCCCACAAAGTAACGAGCATTTATAGCTCCGTTAAACTGTAATTTAATAAAAATATGTTGAAAATTTTTTAGATGTCCTAAAATTTAGTTAATAATTAGTCATATTCTGAATATTGAAAATCATGAAATCTAAAAATAAGCGCAAAAAAGGAGATAAGTGCGTGGAAAATTTTGAGAGCAATTTAGACGTAGTCATTTTATAAAATCATATCGACCATGTTAGAGCCTTCAAATTTAGAATGATACTAGATAAAATGTTACTTGAGGGCGTGTATATGCAAATATAAAATGGATTTAGAATTTAAAAAAAATTAAAAACTTTCTTCAATTTTGGCGGTCAAAATTGCATACAGGATAATTTATTACAAACTCTATATAGTTCTAAGGACGATAAAAGACCCTCTGGCAACTCAGGAACTACTATAAACTACTTTTAGTGATATGGAGGATCATAAAGAAAGAAAATTTACATCCGTATCATAATCAAAGTGTAACGGCTTGAACAAGGGTGACAGTGACAATAGATTGCAATTTGTCAGTGGATTATTGATCACAGATCCACAATATACAGAACTATATTTACAGACAAAGCATAATTTACCCGGGATGGCGCATTTAATTTAAGAAATTCGCATATTTGGTCCTAGGAAAATCATCATGCCAATAGGAACGCGCATTCTGAACACAAATTTTTCAATAAGTATTTGGTGTGATATAATTAATAACCATTTAATCGGAACACGTGTTTTTTCTCTGTATTTTGAACAAATTTTGCCTGATTTCATGCGAGAAGTTTATATCGAAGAGCAGTACTTCCATCATGAGGGAATTCTTCGTTATTTTAGTTACTGAAGTTGTGAGACACTTAAATAATAAGTAATAATAAGTATAGTAAGTATCAAGAACGAAGAGAACCTCATTCTTGGTCGGCTAAATTGTCAGATTTTAGCTCCATAGATTATTTTCATGGGGACATCTGAAAACGACACTCTGCAGTGTTCCCATAAATGTGGATCAAATTTTTAAAAGGGTACTTACTATACTAGTTGGCAAAAGAGAAAATTGAAAAAAACTGAAGATGGTTATATTATAACAGTTATGGATTTTTAATAATTGTGAAGGAATAAGGTTGATGGGAAGTCTCTAACGAATATTTTTGAACTATTAAAAATGTAATACGTGAATAGATTTATTCAAAGAACCTCGTCCCTCTTTTACATAGTAGCAGAATGGAATAGTTTTCTTTTAAGAATTTGCCCCCTCAAATAGTAGAGATTAGTTATTTCAAGCACAACCTTGATTATTGTGACGAAATTAGGAACAATCCGCGCTAATTAGAAAATCGATTAGCCATTTAAATAAATGCCTTTAAAGAATGTAGATTGGGGATTGGAGACGTGATATACCAATCTTGCGTCATATCAGTTATGCATCTGGTTAAACCAACTATTTTAGTACAATATTTTAAGACGCTTGTTTAAAATATGCACTTCAAAATTCAAATTATGAATTTATAGCTCATATCCGTAATGCAATACATAAAACCAGAATTTATGATCATTCGCCGTCTAAAAAGTCATTTTCGTTCATAGACTGTAAAAGATATTGCCGCAAATTTATAGTGCGCTACATCATATAATTTTTTATTACATGTTTATTATCATTTTTGTACAAATAAATTGTTTAGACCAACCTTTTTAAATGCACGCCATAATATCATTAGACGGGTTAGTAACATGAATCTCATTTTTTATGAACATACTTAAAATATTTTCTTTATTTTTAATTGAATGCATTTTCAATTAATCCTATTTTATACTCCGAAGATATTTTCTCGCATATTATAAATAAACTTTTCTATAAGAGTACATTGATAGGATGTAATTTTAATAAACTGAGACAAATTAGGGCTTTAAAACGAGAAAAAATTATTTCACAAAATACTCCTAAATGGAGAATTTTTTTAATACAAACTGAATCACAATTCACAAAGATGGGACCGAAATTTAATAGTACTTTCTACACAGAACTTGTATTTTAGCCTGCTGCAATAGTTTTAAACTCGAGCGTATATAAAATAATGTAGATGTGAATATTTTTGCACTTATACATGTCAGAAATCAGAATGCTTGTATTCTAAAATAATCGTAGAAAAAGAATATTCTAATGTACACATACATATGTCGATCGTCTGGGTTTTTGGTCTTAGCGCTTTTAACTACCTAATATAATACACCAACTATAAAACTTCGATCTTAAAAATGACGACATAAGATTATAGTTTTAAATTTATTTACCAGCAGTTAAGGTGTGCGTTCATCTAGTGTGATATAACTGCTGATTATTAGCTGGCCGAGGTGGCTGAAGTACAGCCACGGTCTTGCGCTGGCGTCACACTTGCCGATTTAGAAGTGATTTACGCTGCAGTCTTATTTGAAAGGTTAATGCGTGAGGTTGTACCTATAAATTATACATAATGTCACACGCGTCAAAGGGTAAAAAACGACCGTACGCGGACACAGAGAATAAATTTATCGGTGAATTTCCGTATTTATTCTATGACGGATGCAAAATAATTTGTAAGTTTGCAATCAAGACTTAATCTGCTGAGCTTCAAACAGATTGTAAGTAATCATATCAATATCGTGCAAACATACAAAAAATGGCATGCCTTTGACGAAACCAGTTTTGTTTGATTTCATTGTTAATGTTAATAGCCTGTAATATTCCGCTACACATACTGGATAAACAACCATTTCGGGAGTTTTGGAATAAATACAATCCCCAAGGTGAACTTACCAAGTCGTACATCGTTACGTAGATATATTCCAGCTGTTCGTGAAGACATTGGAAATAGGATTAAATGTGGATTAAAAAAAACACGGCTCTGTATGTATTGACGAGACGACAGATTGTAAAAAAATTCTATTTTAAATATTATAGTACGTGTACTGGAACCTCTTAAACCAACATTTCCACTTTACCAGCTAGTAAAAGACTAACTGCGTATACTGGCGAAATAATTACGGGTGTGGTGTTGGAGCATTCGAAAAATTTGAACTTTCAACAAGTCAAGTATTCATGTTTGTGACTGATGGTGCCGCGACAATGCGCGTGGTAGGCCGTTCTCTTCAAAGAGACAATTGTAGGTTTTTACATGTTACGTGTAAAGTGCATGCGTTACATCTTGTGGCAGAAACGATTCGAAAATGTTTTCCAGAGGTAGATGCATTAATAGCAAATATAAAAAAAGTATTTCTCAAATCTCCTAAACGGCTTCGAGCATTTCACAGACAGTGTCCTGGTATCCCTGAACCACCAGAGCCGATTCTTACACATTGGGGAACGTTGTTGAAAGCGGCTTTTATTATGCTGAATATTTTCAACAAATAAAAGCTGTGATACTACAGTTCAACCATAACGAGGCTGTAGCTATTAGGGAAAGCCAGATAAGCTTTCAAGACGTTTCCCTTGAAACAGATTTAAAAACTATTAATAACAATTATAGAAGACTACACGACGCAATAGAAAAATTGCAAAATAGTTCGTTGTCGTTAGTGGAATCGCTGCAAATAGTGGGCGACGTAAATACACAGCTACAGGTTATAAATGACGCAAAAAATAATCTCGTTAGAGAAAAATTCGAGAGTGTATTACAGAAAGATCTGATTTTAGCAAATTAAAATAAATTTGTGATGGTGCATCTACAACTTCGTTAAGTGAGTTCACAGATTGTTTTACTTATGACTGTATTACATTCGTAGATATCAAACGGTCATTCAAAATACAAACATATTTTTTCACCAAAGCGAACATCGATGACGGAGACAGCTGTAGAAACATACCTGATGCTATTATACTATATATCTACCCCACTTTTGTGATGACGACAACCAAAACTTCCATAAACTGCTTAAGAGGGTGAGTTTTATACAAATTTTTATAAAATGTAACATTATTGTTAAAATTTATTTCCCCATTTATTATACTTATTCAAGTATTATGATATGATGTAAACATATGAGTCATATGACGGCTCTATTGGCCAGGTGACCTCGGCCAGCTTTACAATGTACTGCATCATTGTAGTTTATTTATGGAAAACCCTAGTTGAGACTAAATTAAATCTTCAGGTACATTTAGTTTTAAACTGCCAGTATGTTGCCCTCGGAATAATTGGTACATAATTTAGAAAAGTGAAAAAAAAAATGCCTCTAGAAAATAGGATTGTCCTTATTATTAGGATTTATTAAATATTAACATTGATGAAGTTATAGACCGCATGGCCCACAGACCCCCTGTGGTATGGCCCAAAAGAAACGGTTTGTATTATTTATTTTGTTAATTGTGTTAATTTTATTACTTTGGTTTATATTTATTATTTTCATTCTATTTATTTTATTTGCTCTGTTTGTTCTATTTATTTTATTTTTTCATCTGTTCTATTGTTCTGTTTATTTCATTTGTTGTATTTATTACTTTTATTCTATTTATTCTACTTATTCCGTTTACCTTATTCTATTTGTTTAATTTTATTTATTTTATTAACATTAGAGACATTTTTAAGTTGCAATAATTCCATATTTCCTTGCTACGTAGCTACGGGGAAAACTATTACATATGAAAATCGTATATAAAATGTTGAATTCGTTAAAAACCTACGCATCTTCATAAATTAAACATAATTTAAGACCAGATAAAGTATGTTTTTATAGAATGCCGCCTCTAAGTAGTCGAGTTTTCAGCAAACGTATTTTAGATTATCAGATAATGTCCTAAACACTAATGTTCTTCCCTAAATAATACAGTTATAAAGTTTTTAAATTCCTTACGATAAAAATTGAGGACTTTAAGTTAAAATGTTAGAATGTTAAAACTTGAAACTTTATGTGGGCTTCCTTAAAGGTTAACTCTCTCTGACATTTAAGAACTTTTCAACTTCCTTAATACATTTTTAATTATTTTTAGGGTAATGAAAATATTACTTGCCAAAGATACGATTAATTGTGATATTATGCAGTAATCATGGAGTGTCTCAAAATTAAAATATCTGGCCTGCACATAACTTTCTTATACCAATATATATCATCCCGATGTAAAAAATCATTCTATTAATTCTTCATTTAGCTCAATTAATTTTAATGAGGAGTACCTTGAAATGTTTCATTAAAATTTTTGAATAAATAATTATCAGCGTCATTTGATACGGTCAATAATAATTCATGTCATATATTTTAATAATTTCTTCTTATTGACATTTACATTTTTGTAATTAAATTAGACATTTCAAATGTCAAACTGTTAAATTTATCCTAACCCCATTTTATGAGATCAAATGTGTAAAAAATTTCAGTTTACATCAACTTTATTTAAGTACTTGGAAAATATATTTTATTGGCTTGATACAGTAGACATGGTTTATAATCTTTCATCAAGAATTTATTTTTTTGTAAAAGCAAATACAAACAAGTTTGGGTCCCGTAGACCTTCTTTCAGCTGGCCAAATTTGCTCATAGCCTAATTTTTCGTTGTCTTTGGCCTTTAGAACATGTGTACCAAATTTGAAATCTTTACCTCAAAAACTGTGGCTGCTATCGCGATACTACAGACATGCGGATAGATTTTCTTTTCATAAAGTTATGGTTTTTTCATTACAATTCGTCCAGAAATGCATTAAAAATTTTTAATTTTTTTCCCCGAAATTGTACCTTTTTTTCTTCTGGTGGTACCACATTCACCAAATTTAATGTGTCATCTAAAATGTTATTGAAAATCTTAACTGCCAGATTCAGGAAGTCTCCCATTAGTATCTTTTGAGATCGCAGATACACACACACGCACGCACGCACAAACGCACCAACGCATAGACGCATAGACGTACAGACACACAGACATAGACGCAGTACACAGTACATAGACACACATACACACAGACACACACACACACACACACACAGACACACATACAGACACACACACAGACACACACACACACGCGCACCGACAAACATCATTTGGAAAATAGTCAGAATGGATTCAGGAGGGTTCAAAACTTACTATACTTCCTTATATTAGGTATAATAAAGTAAAAATACAAGCCAATTGTTACTAATATTTAACAAATGACCTCACATGATGTATATAAACACATGCATGTACTTATTATTTTGTTTAGCGAATCAATAAAAAACTCATATTTTTAAAATATCGTAACAATAGCGGACAATAATAGTTGTTTAAAAAGGAATTCTGTGAAATGACAGTCAATAAAAAAACAAGGTCAAAACTGGAAGAAAGCTGGATATATATATATATATATATATATATATATATATATATATATATATATATATATATATATATATATATATATATATATATATATATATATATATATATATATATATATATATATTATATATATATATATATATATATATATATATATATATATATATATATATATATATATATATATATGTATATATATATATATATATATATATATATATATATATATATATATATATATATATATTATAAAAAAAGTTTTCTTTGCGCTGTCTTATTGGAGGTGTCAGAACAGAACTTTCCTCATAAGTTTATCTCTCGTTTGTACAGGGTGTTTACGTATATTTTGAACTACCCCTTAACTCATTTATTTCTGACTTGAAATGGATTTTAATGTTTCTTTTGAAGATTCAAAATATGCTATCAGAAAAACAATTCTACGTTGTTATATAACATGCTAAAAAAAAGGCAAATAACAACACAAAAACAAGTTACATTACATTAAATAAAACAGAAAAAAACAAGTAGTCTAACAATCAACATAATAAAAACAAAACAAGATAAACATTACAAAAACTGTTCAAAATGATTACCATTTTTCTCTAAATATAAACGATATCTTTTGTTTAAATTCTGTATACTATTATTAATAAAATTTTGAGCGTTGTTGTTCAGCTGTAATATTTGTTGCGTGATGCACTCTTGAAGTTCACTGAGGTTTTCGGTTCGTTCTTGGTAGCATTTATTTTTTAAATATCCCCCAAGAAATGTGTCAAGCAATGACAAATCCGGGCTATTTGGAGCCCATCTAATGGTTTCATGTTTGTCTATCCATTCTTCATGGAATCGGCCATTTAAATAGTTTTGAACTGGATTGGTTTTGTGTACTGGCGCACCATCTTGGTACCATATTATTTGATTATAATCTATAACAGGTAGATCCTCTAAAATAATCTCAGCCTCATTTCGTAAGTAGTTTAAAAAACGTTAACCAGTTAGTAACTGCCTATAAAATATAGAACCAAACACACGATTGTTGTATCCCTTTTTTATTTTTTTTGATCACTGCTCCAGTAGTGCATGTTTTTTCTATTAAAATTACCGGATGTGGTGAAACTAGCCTCATCCGTCCACAATATTTTATTAAAGAAACCTATCAACCATTATTGGGCAAAATTCTATTCTTGCATTTACATTTGCTTCAGTAAATCTAGACACTGGTAACAATTTAAATGGTCTAACCTTATGATTATGAAGAACTTTCCATATTTTCCGAAAGATATATTCAGTTCTCTTCTCGCATCACGAATCGACCTTTTTGGATTTTCTTGAAAATAGAGGAGAACATTCAGCTCTTCATTTTCATCTCGAACAACAACCCGCTTTTTTTCGTTTTAACGTATTTGTTGTTTCAAATAATACATTTATATTCCGAAATGTATTTTTGCATGGAACTACTCGATCACCTAAAGAAGACTATATTCTCGTTGTGCAGCAACAGCATTTTTATTATTTTTTAGACATATTCCAATATATCATACTTTTTAGTTCTTAGAGAAACCAATTTCCTTATATCGTACTAACTTACACAACAATTAATGCAATAGTAGACTTCAAACGTCAAAAAAAATAAAATTGTGTTTCCATGGCTTTCTATCATTTATTCCTGATGTCGAAGATGGGTGGTCTATAATTTTTATTATTAAATATGTCGAAAACGACAAGCGATAATGTATTAAAACTGTATATTTTTGAAATCAGAACAAAAAGATCTGACTAAATTTAGAAAAATATACAAAGTATTCCATTTAAGAAAAATTAAGTTTACCATATATTTTTTGTCTCAGATGTCTAATTGTTCTTCTGATAGCATATTTTGAATCTTCAAAAGAAACGTTAAAATCAATATTAATAATTCTTTTTTTCTAGTTAAATAAAAGAGTTAAGGGGTAGTTCAAAATAGACGTGAACACTCTGTACTAGAATAAAAAAGGGTTTTTATCACCATCGAAGGGAATTAAATTCTCGATAGAAATGTTCCAATATATGTTTTTTATAGTTTTTATAATTTCGTGGCTGCACCTATAAATCTAATGTCATTCGGCTAGAAAATCCAAGCTGTGAGCATTGCATGTTAAAAGTAAATAAACCCTTCGATCGTAAAGAAGACATGTCAGGTAATCTGGATCCACTTGTAGATTATTTCGGAAACACATCGGAGGCAGTTAAAGTTTTTTACATGTTTCTCGAAAACTATAAATTTTTCGCAGTAGCGGTCAGGATAGTTAAAAAGCATAAAATTTAGTGTAACTCGGTAGTCTATAAATAGCACAGTTAGAGCTTTAGAAATTTTAAAATGTAAATAAAAATTGGAATTCAGATTCTTCTCTGGAGACAAAATTTAATTTCACAAGAAAATATAATTGTTCATATGTTCATATTGTTTCTTCTCACAGACATTATATATCTATGTTTATTCTATGTAGTATTACCCTTAATATGAAACGCAGTTTTAACATTTATTTACAATTATAGTGTGGAAATTTATGATGGAATATATTCTGTAACTCGAATTTCTCAAATAAAATCTGAAGAACGTCAATTTTTGTTTATTATGGGCTACGTCTCTTGCAAATTCGTCACCCTCAATGATCACATGGTAGTAATTTTATTTTTAAATATTAAGGTAAATCGTGTGATACATCGTTGGGAAGAGCATTTGAAGGAGGATTCGGGATACTTTTTGTTTTTTTCAATAGGACAAAAAAATGACGCTTAAAAGTAAAAGTACTGATACCTATTTTTAGTTTTAATTTAACAAATGCTTAAAATGTAAGCCATTAATATCTTAACAACAACCTAATTTTAAATAAAAGTGGTGTCACATTCCTCAACAGTACCGATGTAATAGGATTTGGGCAGTCTACTGCGCGCTTTAAAATCATCCAGATTTTCTGCTTTACTTTTGTAAATTTGACTTTTAAGATAACCCCACAGAAAACAATCCAAGAGGTGACGTCTGGTGACCTGGCAGGCCACTTCAAAGCTTCTCTCCACCAATTCATCTATTTGGAAAAACTCTATTTAAGTATTGACGGACATTGATTTGAAATGCGCTGGCAGTCCATTATGCTGGAACCATATGGAATTGTTTGGTAATCCAAGATTTATTCGGTTTGAATATAAATTTTCTAATGTTGGTACAAGTTCAGTTTGGAGAAGATTCAAATAATTTGCCCCATTCAGGTTCCCATCATAGAAAACTGGACCTGTGATAGGATATCCAATTATACCAGTATATACATTCCCTTTTTGTAGAATCTGTGTATGTAGTTCCCGCATTCAGTGTGGATGTTTTTTAGCCCAGTATCGGCTATTTTGACGGTTCATATGTCCAGTAAATGGGCTGACTGGAGTTTCTAAGGATGCATCTTCTCCTGTTTCAATAATTTTATAACATAATTGTGACATATTATTTTCACTTGCAATTTGTCGTGCAGTATCACATTCAATTTAGTGTTATCGTCCACAAAAGAATAACCTCTTTTAATTGAATTTTTGAAATAGTCAAATTCTCTGAATTGTTTTTCCATTTTGCTCACTCTTCCTTGAGAAATAGATGGTTTTTCACGAAATATATGTACCACCACAATTTGTGTTTTTGTCCTATCGCCATACCCAATCATAATCAAAATGTTGTTATGCGATGAGTTTCCGTTAAATAACTATGTTCAATCACTATGCATTAAAATGTACGAAATGTGTGTATTCAGGCACTGATCAATTAAAATTATCAAATTAATGCAATTGGTTGGTTTTTTGTTGGATGAATTGTTTTTCCTTCAAACAATTTTTTGTTTTAATCTTTGTTTAATTTGTATCTGCCATCAATAATACAGAGTGCTAAAAAGTAAAAGTGTACATTCTGAAGTCCGTTGGAACGCTAGAAAAACTCCGACAAAGGAATTTACTCATTTAATGGATAAATCCCATTGTCGACGTTTTTATAGCTTTCCAACTGATTAGTACTTTCAAGACATTAGTAGTTACTTATATGCATCATTTCTTCGGTCAATTTACGTCTTATCGAAAAAAAATGAGTGCAGAATTTTCTTACAAATGCTCTTTTCATCGATATATCACACGATTAATCTTGCTATTTTAAAAAAGTTGATGATATTACTAACTGATATCACGTGCAGATAATGAAAATACTGTGTAGTATGTAGTATTCAGTTAACTTTTAATCTTTAAATATCTCGAAAATTGTTAATTTTATCAACTTCAGATAGGTTTGCCATTTTTACTTAGAATTAGTAAATACCTCATAAATTCAATGAGGGCTAACATTTTCAGGCTCACCAGTTGGCGCCACTGGTCGAGTAAGGTCGTGTTAAATGTTATTGTAAGGCGCGGAAAAGTTTATAGTGTTTTATTATAATTATTTCGTACACCAGCAAATAAAAAACCTTGTTAATTGTGCCTCAGTGTTGTGCAGTTCCATTTTGTTAGGAAATAAAAGGCGGACATATGCTTCCGAGAGACAATACTCGCCTGAAACAGTGGCTGATAGAGATAACGTTACTCCTTCGAGACATTCGTGTGTTTGTAAGAACCATTTTAATCCTGACGATTATGCGTTACCAAAGGAGTCTAATTCAGAAAATCGTGAGTAATAATCATGTACATTCGTTGCTTTCATCATGCTCATTTATGATATAACCTAACTTTAATGACATAAGACACTTCTGATAAGTACAATAATTTCCCTACTGATCAAGTAAATTACTACCTTTCCCTTCTGCTATCCTTGTGTTAAATGTTTTTCAGCTAATTTTTATAAAAATTACTAAAAACTAGCGTTAAAAAACCATAGTAAACATTAACGTTCAGTGACATTGACCTTTCCGTACACTATCACCTCTCGTGGTGAACTCAAGCGCGTTAACCCTCATTAAAAATACCCGTACAGCTCTTCTGAAAATAAAAATAGATCACATTTTTGTCATTTAGTGTTTTGTATTGAACGCCCTGTATAATTTAGATCAAAACTAATATTAAATTATGATTTCTTAGTACAAAAAAACCAATTTTGAACTCATGATCCATCAAGTAGTTTTGGAGTTGCACCAAAAAAATCATCAACAAAAATATATCAACCCTTAAAATTTTATTTAGTAGAGCAAAAAATGAGCGGCATTTTTATCAGAGGAAATAGCAGGTACATTGAAATTAAGCAGCACCGTTGTTAACTACGTTCTACCACAGATTTATTTTTAAGATTATATATAATATATAGACTATTATATTTTGCCGCCTATACCACATAAACAGTAGACTGAGCAGTCACTGGATCTACTGACTACACTTTTCGAATACAATACAGGCACATTTTATTTGAGCCTGTTTGGTTAAATCTTCATATTTACTCGCCTGTTTTTTATAACTTACCCTGTATATAATATAGCTAGCGTGTGTTGCTGAATGTACAGGGTGATTATTTTAAGTACCTCACCTAATTTCATTACTTTATTTCATACCTAGGAAAAAAATTTATACAAACTAACATGTATTTTTTCTGAGGAATCCGAATTCGAAGAAAAAATAATTGTTATCATATAAAAAAGTTATAACCAAAAAAATTGATAAATACAAAAATTTACATCCTATATTAATGCGGAAACGGATATGTGACATTCCACTGATTTATTTGCGTATCACATACATATCTTTCATTTCCGGTTTAACCGGAAATTACTTTATTTTTTTATTTTAAGTGATATAGTATATGCAGCTCATTTTAAAGAAATTTTTTTTCCTTCTCGAATTCGGATTCCTCAGAAAAAAATACATAAGTATAGTTTTGTAATTTTTTCCTAGATAAAAATTAAGTAATGAATTCAAGTGAGGCATTTAAAATGATCACCCTGTACATAATTATTAAGACAATGTAATTATAACTGACGGTCTGTTGAGTGCTTAACGTTATTATTCCCTGGTTATAAATTATAAAAACTCCTTTTTGGACACATTATAAATATAATATATATTATACATAGAATAACTAATTTCCATTTTTAATAATACGTAATTGTGATTTTTCTGTTGTCCCTTATCATGGCCTATATTTCATACACTGCTCACTTTTATGAAATACCTTTAAATTTGTCGTTTTATTTTATTTTATTAATAGAACTCCGTAAATATTATTTCAGAAGTGCCACAGGGGTGTATTACTAACCCTTTAATCTTTTCACCTTTAGCTCTATATGGTAAAAAGTTCTTATGAGTAAATTCAGAATCAGTGTAAGTAAATCCTTTTTATATGGTTTTAAGGGGAACCTGGATTTAAAATATTTTGAGTAACTTTTAAATAAAATTGTACTCAAAATTTAAAACAATTACTAAAATATAAGAATACGATGACGACATAAATGTGGCATTTTTCCTAGTACTATGCAATTGACCAATAATTTAGTAAATTCTAATACAACTAACTTTTTGGGATATAATCAAATTAACCTTTTGATATAAGTATAATATCTTTAACAAGAAATATTACATTTCTTACTAAATAAATTTTAATTATAAATGCATCAAAAAATATTTTAAAAAGTCGTGACAGCACCGAAAATTCTGTCAGTGTTTTGTGACACAATAGCCACCAAGGTTACATGGAAAACTCTTTTTATAGAATTAAAATAACCTTTTTCTTCAGTAAAAAGTAAATACAAATTAATCGTGGATGCAAATTTATTTAAATAAATAACTGAAGTACTTACATTTTGGGCAGCTTCCACAGTATAAATTTCCATGGACAACGCTGGATCCCTCCAGTAAGTTGGCAAATTGGATTGTGATTTTCTATTAGTTTTGTGACAACAGTAACACAGAATGAATACCACGAGAATGATCCCACTAAGCATGGCCCTGGAAAAGAAGATTTAGTAATTATTTTGAAACGTATAGTTCCATAATGTTATGATTTTTACAAAGATCAATGCATTGTTTGTGACTGTGGAATAAAAAATATAAGGCCGCCGAAAACAGTCCACCTAGATTTATGCCATTTTGACTTAACAAGTCGATTTTATTTTCAAACGCGACACTTAAATTTACTAATTTCATTGGTATTACCCCAAATCCCAAACGGAGATAATATTTAACCCCAAAATTTCATATGACAAAAGGGGTCAAAGTGAGTAATAGAAAGAATACCAGACACTGTACTGAAATAATCAATGTTACTTTGCAAACATCGTTAAAATATTTTCACAATTTTTTGCACCGAATATTTTTCTAATGTTTACATTTTAAAAAGTAAAATACCATTTTTAATAGAATTTAAATTAGTCCATAAATACTATAGATTATCCGACAACATTTTGAAGAAACGCTATATTATTGTATGTAATGTGATGGGAGATATTTTGAAAATTTAATTTGACACGTAAGGAATCTACTGTATTAGGTATTTAGTATTTTGAACGAAATTTCCCTTCTTCTTTTATATTATAGCAGTAAGATTTGTTCTTACAAAGCGTAATGTACAACTTATAAATTTATAAATGTGAGACAAAAAGGGGGAAACAAAGAATTGTTGAGAAATAAACATATTTCTAGAAAAAAAAATAAAATAGTTATTGGGTATTACATAAGCATTCTTTCAAACCTGGATATCATCAGTTTACAAATAAGTAGCTGGCTTATTAGTTTGTCAAAAAATCTAATTTAAGAGCCGTCTTGGCCTAGAGAAGGTATTTTATAAAGAATTGATTTTTTTTTTTGATAAATCTATTAATTCTGGAGATAACGTTGCGTAAAGCATAACAAATAGGATAACTAATTAATTTTCAGCAGCAGTGAAACCGAAAAAAGGAGAATTTTTGTTTTTTACTGTATAGCCCGACGTCAAATTAACTTATTTTATTATTCAAAAAATATAAATTATGCAGAGAATACTGTAATTTTCGGGGTAAATAAGGTCACGATTGTTTCCATCACGTGATGTGGTTAATTAGAAAATTTTGATTTCTGCCGTTACGGACCCTACAATTTTTTTGCAAATGAATTCTGGATCTACAGGGTACAAGCAACCACACTGGCCAAATACAATTTTGGCAAAAAGCTCCCGCGGTCTGTTAAACAAATTGATTATCTTGACTACGCATGACTATTGGATTTGTTAGTAGGTGGTCCAGTATCTCATAACATTAGCAGTTGATTACAACCGATGAAGAGAAAGAGAATAAAGGAAGAAAATTTCAACGTTGAAAAAGAAAATGATTATTTACTTGGCTGACTGCACACTTTACGAAAAAATTGAAATTTAACCCTCTCATATTTCAAAACTACTTTTGTACAATATGCACATTATATTCAGTACAAATGAGTCAGTTGTACTGAACATAATGTGCATATTATATTTTTTTGTAATCTAAGTTTCAGCGTTTTGGCAAATAGCCGGGAATATAATTGTTTAAAAAGATGTATGTTATACTTATCTATAAGTTTTTTGTAAAAATAAGAAAATAATAATTAGCAAAAAAATTGTTTAACGTTATTATTTTTCGTTTCACTTATCATTTCTTGTGCGTCCAGCACCGGAAATAAAATATTGCAGATTTGTATCACGGCGCCATCTTGCCAATATGGCGAGGCCGACCACAATTATTCTACGAAATTTCAAAATTAGAGTGTTATTCTAAATCTACGAAATTACCAGATTTTAAAATATTTAGACATTTTTCTATCAAAAACTACCTGTTGCTTGGACTAGTAATAGTCCAATCAGAAAGTGAAAGTCCGTGTTCTAGGGCACCTTTTTTTATTACTGAAATCGAAAATTGAATTCCTTTTTAGCGATTCTTAACCAGGGAATCTCTTTTTTGTGGCGTTTGGCCATTTTTAAATGGAGGCCGTATTGAAATTTCTTGTTATTAGCTATGTCTCAAAAACTAAGAGATATAGGAAACTTTTTTTTAACAAAAAGTGCTCGAAATTGTTAATCCTATAACTTTAGTTCGTATCATGTTTGTGTAACGAAAACTATTTTCGAAATGTTTTGAAAAAACGGCGGTTAAGTCTTTGTTATTAGCTTTTTTCTCGGAAACTAAACAAGATAGAGGAAAATTTCTTAAATAAAAAGTGTTCAGAATTATTAATTCTTACTTTAGCTCTAGCTAACTTTACTCTTTTCGTTTTCGAAATATTTAGAACGAAGGCATTAAAAATTCGCCTTTCAAACATTTTTATTGATACTTGTAAATAGTTTCAAGTTTTTAAAATGCTTGCTGTAAAAAAACTTTTTATTAAAACATTATTCAATAATAAAACTGGATAGTTAAAAGAATTAAAAAAAATTGGATATTAACGTTTTCCTCTTTAAATTATTTCTTTTAAGAGTCTCTCGTTTCCTCCTTTTGGAATTGGCACTGAATTTATATATATATATATATATATATATATATATATATATATATATATATATATATATATATATATATATATATATATATATATATATATATATATATATATATATATATATCAAATCATATTTAATAACATTAGTTTAGTCCACCTGGGCTAGGGGTCGCCGCTCTCGGTACTTGCTGTGATGCAAGTCACTATCCGCCACAGAGACATCTAGGATGTCTGTCGGATAGTAGCATTCAGACCATATGAGAAGTTTCATACCTCTCACCACTATTCACTTCACCTTAGTTAGTATATAACTAGCAGGTTGGCCACTATCATTTGTCTGTTCCATAACCTATGGCATACTGAAGAGAACAAATAAGTTCGAAATCGATCTATGTCTGGTTAGGAATTGACAAATGATATTGGCTTTCCATCTATCATGATTTGAAGGTGTAATTCAATGCAGGTCGGGGTATTTGCCCGCTGAGTAGTTGTTTCCTTCAAATCATATTTAATAATATATATATTTATATATATATATATATATATATATATATATATATATATATATATATATATATATACACATATTTATAAAATACTAAACTTGTAAAACTCGTGATATTGACCACTTTTAAGAAATTTTCCTCTTAATCTTTTAGTTTCAGAAATGAAGCTAATAACGAATTTGAGGTTTTGCCGTATATCAAATATATCTTAAAACTTGTAAGAGTTAAGACAAACAAGATAAGAACTAAAATTATAGAATTAACAATTTCGAGCATTTTTTGTTAAAAGATGTTTCCCTTATCTCTTTTACTTTACGAAATAACAATAAATTGCATTATGGTCACCATTTTTTTAAGATGGTTAGCGAACGCCACCCTAAAAAGAATAAGATCCAGAAATAAAAAAAGGTGCCCTCTTTCATGTTAAGGGCCTCAGTTTTTTGACTGAACTATAACGATAATACGAAATTAAAAACTATATCCATCTCTAGTTGTTACGAATGAATATAATAGTTAAATTTTAACGCAATTTGTGAGGAAACAATTAGTTTAAAATATTTCCCATGCGATAGATAATTATTCGCAGAGTTGTAAACATAGGAAAGTTAACAAAGTTGAACAGAAATTGGATCCATAGGTAGACATGGAGGAACAATGTTTCCGTTTTAGTTTTAAAATCCTCTATGAATTCTAATAGTCTATCCATTCACATTATATGGTTCACTAATGATTCCATATATTAACATTGAGGAATTTGATATTTTGGTTTAGTTATTTTGCTATTAATTCCGTTAGTGTAATATGTATTATCTTCCACTAAAGTTGGGATTTCGCAGAGTGAGAGGAAGTAGTCATTTATTTTTGATTTCTTATGAATCTTCTAAAAAACCAAACATATTAAGATACTTAAAATAGTTTTAGAACTTTATTGCTGTTCTCAGTGGCGGCTGCTCCAGAGAATCTCAGGGGCTCTAGCCTCCCAAGTTACTATTAGGAAAATGTAACAGTAATTAAAACCATGATTTTTTTTCAGTTTTTTTTTATACTTATTATCTTTTTTTAACAGAGTTTGCGACGACTGTGTTATTTTAAGTTGGTTGATGCCAAGTGAAGTGAATGAAAGTGAAGTTTAAAACTCTGCCATTAGCAGAAAAAGTAAAACTCAAGAAACTCGGACGACCAACATCAGAATTGACTCTTAACCAACCAGACAATGTAGGAATACGTACTTCCACGAGGCACTTTTCTAAGGAAATTTACAAAAAATAGAAATATTTATGAGAGATTTTGGAGTTTCTGGACAGTAAGTTTAATTGATAAAAGAAGTAGGCAACATAAATTTAAAAAGACACTTCAAAATTCCTCGACCTTTCAAAATGAGAGAGAAAATCTGAAATTTGTATCGATTCCATTCGACTCGATTCACCCGTGGTATTGGTAAGATTTTTAAAGATACAACAACTTTTAGACAATCGAAAAGACAAAATTTAAACAAACAAAAAGTCTGGGAGGACTGTAATTAAAAGTATTTTATACAAACTAGACGATCTATTCAAACTAGCTTTAAGGAACATACGGCTCATTTTAAATATGGTAGAACAGATAAGTCTAGTGTTGCCCAACATGCATGTGAAAACAGCCATAAAACAGATAGTAACAATTCAAGATAAATTAGGAATATTGTAACGAAGTGATTTTTCCGTTTACAATTCTTTGTTGTAGTAAGACCTAATTAGGTCCATCTGCCACATTGGTACTGTATACTATAACTAGTATGAATGTTTCCGTTAAAACCGTTTTGAACCAGAGTTCAAGTTCTTTTAGAAGTCCAGTATGTGGAATAACAATTATTTATTAAACGTAATTGTTTTAAACCGGTTTATTTTCAGGGTAATCTTAAGTTATTCTATTATCTCAATGATAAACCACTGGTTGTGTTCTTACTAAACAGCCGCCAAGTAAGACGTTGAAAAATTGAATTTAATATAGTTTAATTCAAAGCCAAGTTGAGAATAGTTGTCAATGATAAAAAGTACGCTTCTATTTTTGTTTAAATAATTTGTAGAATAAATTATTGGATTTATAGTAAAACATTAATTCATGACCGTTTTAAAGATTTCTTTTTGTAAATATAGTTTTAAAATTATGAGAAAGCGATTCCCGGCGTCGGAATATTTTAAAAACGTTTGTTTATATTAAATAACGCAAGGAATCTGTTTATGCATAGTACACCAAGTCTACTTGAAATACATTTGAGACGCACGCAATTTGTTCAGAATCCTTTGAAACACGTAAGCACGTGACTTTCGGATGGCGGATCTGTAAATAAAACCGCACGCATGAGCCAAGAATAGCATCTTCTGACAAGTAGTCAGATACTCCGACCGTACCGTGCAAGCAGCTCCCGAATCCAGTGGTAAGAATTATTTTTCACAACTTTATTGCTTTATTGTTGATTTTGGTGAATTTCCGTCATTTACTTCTGTGTCCGCATTTCTGCTATATTCTCTTGTCCGTTAATTGTCTACAAATACCGTACGACCCGAGATATCCGGAAAATATCGTGGTTCATCAAGTAAATCCGGGTTACCTATTTTAACTAAGAGCATATCGGGATTTTATTAGTAGATACCGCACGAGTGAGGTTTTTCTCTAGAACTATGAAAGAAATTTCACCGTGCCGGGGAAGTAATACATAAACCGTTCTGTTCAGCGTGTGTAAGATTTTTCTCTAGAACTGTGAAAGGAATCTTACCGCGCCTCGCGGTAGAATTGCCAATCCATAGCCACTACATCTGAGTGATGAAACAAGAAGGCTCGTAGATAAGTGTGATAACCCCTCGTTTTATCGATACCTAGTGCGAGAATACGCTTTAACTCCGCCCGCATATCTCTGGTCTAGTCATTTCAAGGGACAGTGTGCCTTAAAGACGCAAATTAGTAATTTGGAGCCTGGTGCTATATCACGAGGTCAGCATCAAGTATATCCGGATTTCATTAGTAGATTAAGCGCGAGTGAGGTTTTTCTCTATAACTGTGGAAAGAACCTCATCGTGTCGTGGGAAGTAATGCACTAACCGTTATATTCAGCACGAGTAAGCTTTTTCTCAAGAACTGTGAATGGAACCTCACCGTGCCCTGGGAAGTAATTCACTAACCGTTCTGTTCAGCACGAGTAAGGTTTTTCTCTAGAACATTGAAAGAAACCACGCCGTGCAGCGTGGCGTAATATCGTAACCATATCATTTGATATTTGTATTTACTAGAGACATAAGTCGCTGATCTACAGATATAGCACATCTGCTAGTAGCCAGTCATATATACCGTCTGTCCCCGGATTGACATCCTCCCGTTGTGGCATGCCTGCACTCTGTAACCACTAGCACCTGGATAGTTCTGCACCGGCCGCTGTAATTCCGCCTTAAGCACCAGCGACTATAGAGTCACTAAACGCTTGCCATAGACCCCAGTAACCGTAGATTGCTTGTAGTAATTATTTTAATATTGCCTGCTTATAAGTAAATAGCGTAAACGTAGTCTCCGAAACTTCGTCATATCATAAACCTCTTGTTTGGTTCCTAGGGTGTATCGCTTGTAGATAAAAACTATTATTTATATTGTTTTTTTCTTTTCCTTTAATAAAGTTGTATATATATATATATATATATATATATATATATATATATATATATATATATATATATATATATATATATATATATATATATATATATATATATATATGTATTTTTTTTCTGTGCATTTGGTTTTTTCCTTCTATGAAATCAATCATGAATAAATAGAATGAGTACCGTTTGCATTCTGACTTTTATTTAAAGGCAAAGATATAAGCAATAGAGTTTATTTGCACACCGAGAATCATTTTCGACAGGTAAGGTGAGGTTGTCCATTGCTACGAAAACGACAACCACACACACAGACCGCCTGGCATTCCGTTTCTTCACTGAGTTACTCTAGCTTCTATCACACCGCTGATAGAATAAAGTGGTGTTCCTACACTTTAAAACAGAAACTGGCGCTCGAGTTCGTTACCGAAATGAAAAAATTCAAAAGTACAGCTACTGTAATGAAGGGTGCCAAAATAAGCATTTTGGTGGGTAGGTACGTCACAATATAACAAATAATAGAGAGCTGGGTGCATTTGAAAGCTTGAAAATTACAAAGTGTAAAAATAGTATAAATACTGCCAGAGGGCCAATTCCAAATAGTCAGCTATATTAGTTAGTGAGTCACGGTTGAATTTATAGGAATTCAATTCACTGAATTCGAATCTGCAGCTAGAACAAAAATATCACGTCACATTTTAGAAATATTTATTAAAATATAAAATTATCATGATATATTATGGCATGGAAAAGTTAAAAATGACATTTTCTCTTTTTATAAGTGTTGGTGTCAATTTCTCTTGCGATGGACGAACAGTAGTCCGCCAACATATTTTCATCCCAAAAACCTTACACGTTACTCAAAATATTTCAAATCTTGATGAAAACGTTCACCATGTTCATCGCTCATACTCTCCTAAATTCTAAGGAAGGAAGTCAAGATGGGAATGCAAGTAGCGACATATTGACTCCCATTTTATGGTAGGTAACCAATACATCAAAAAAATTTGTTTATAAAGGGTGTTTCAATAAGAGCGCAATATTTCACGGTTAAATAAAACATGGTTTTCTGTGGCAAAGTATTGAAATATATATTGAGTTATAATGTAGACATTTGGGAGTTATATATGGAACAAGACATCTGGTAAATGACCGCCACGGCTTTGCTGGCACATGCGTACTCTTTTGGCGAAATTTTGAATAATGGTGTTGCATACATGTGGCGGTATCTCGTTGATATAGCATCGAACTTCAGCCTTTAATGCTTTGGTGGTCGCTGGCTTGTTGGCATAAACCTGTGACTTCAGATAACCCCACAGCCAAAAATCCAAAGATGTTAAATCGCAAGAGCGCACTATGGGCCGATGGTGGAGGCGCCGTCTCAAAAATCTGTAACTTTTTTATTTGTTACTATAGACACATGAAATTCGGTATACAGATATAAAGAAAGGTCTGACGTTCAGTAGTGAAGGTAAATAATTTTTATTTTGTTTTTATATATTTCATTTTATAATTGTATAATGATAACATACAGCGTGTAATTTATGTACATAATTATATGTAAATAAATATTTATTGTAATAGTTGCAAGGCTTCTTCTTCAAGTTCCACAATCTTGCGTGACACAGATTGTCTTAAGCTCGTTATATAAGGGTCTGATGTATACAATAAAGTATGAAAGACATCTTCGTTAGTAGCTTTTCGGAAACATTTGCGAGAATGATGTAACCTGAAACGTTTAAAATTCTTATTTCTGGATTCCTGTGCATCTTCGGACAACTGGCCAAGTGGTAAAAGTGCATTATATCGAATTATGTTTTCTCCATGAATGAGTACTTTATGTACAGAGGAGGGCATATAGTACCATGGATATTTGCTCCATATAATTCGGCTGTTCTAAAAGCATATTCACCAAACTTTTTGGCATTGATTGCCATACCACTTGACATTGTCTGAAGTAGTATGCGAAATCTGATAATTAATTCTTCATCAACTCCAGTAATTTGTGCAGTGCAAGCAGAATTGGCAAAAGAACCTTCGCGCGGTATTTCCGTCATTACTAGTTCCGCTGATTTGTCGAGGTTTATCAATTAGTAATCCTAATTCTTTCCGAAACTGCTCCTGTACATAAGCTGTTTTAGATTGCTTTTGCTTTTTCATATCCTCTGAGGTTAGAGACCATTTTTTAAGTGATAAATTATATGAAACATGAAGTACTAACTCCATAAATCGAATCCATGTATTTAAAGATGAGAGTCCAAATCTATAATGCTCTTCATTCTCAGGTCTCTGTTTAACACGTTCCAAATCGTTCATTTCTGTTGGTTTTGCAAGACATATATGGCATGTGGCACTTGATTGAGTATTTGTTACTACTTGTGTAACCTTACCATTTATCATTGTAAAGAACAGCTCATGTTTAATAGACATCTGGTATTCATTCTTCACTACAAAAGAAGGCAGAAGAGTGCTTATTTAAGTTTTCACTTTATTGACAACAGATCTTGTTTTCTCTGGAGTCTCTTTTGAGAATTCTATTAAAATGGGCCTACAGTATCGAACAGAGGACGGGGTTGGATTTTTCCAAACGACGTTTTTTGTGACTTCATCTACAATTTGTAGTGGACGTCACTTTCACCAGACAATATTTGCTTGTACTCACTTTGTCTCGAAGATCCATCACAGCCCCATTTACTGTATAATATTAATTGTGTAAAGTTGGCCACATTCACAGAATCAATTTTGATTATTCTCTTACATGTGTGATCTAGAAGATACTGCAAACTTACTTTAGCACCAATTTCAGTTACTTGCATGTGCTCTGGATAACATTCTCGCTTTGCTTCTGTAAGTTTGGTATATGATAGGAGTACAGTACAGTCTTTGTCTTGTAAGCAGGTTCTAAGGTATGTATATTGGTTTTTCGTTAAATCTAAATCAATGAAAAGAGCCAAGGCCTCTTGATTTGTGAAAGGCTCAACAGAAGTATTACGTCTTAATAATGTGTGGATAAAAGCCTTCCTTTCTTGTGATGCAGCGTAATTCCTGTATAATTCCTGTATAATTTCTGATTCCGATGTCTCACCAATTGAACGTAATCCCTGAGTATATTCAAATCAATTCAAATCTTGCGCTCTTATTGAAACACATTTTAGTTCTCAAATTTTTTATTTTCTAAGAATGCCTGAACCGTCATTTTAAATGGTCTCCAAGCAGCATTTTCGATACTAGATGAACAGTTCTTAAAGTTATTTATAAATATTTTAAATAGCGCTCCTGTTTTGTCTAGTACCTTTACAAAATTTTCCATAAGCCGCAATTTGATACGAAGTGGAGGCAAGATAACGTTCTTCATATCAATTAAAGACATGTTCTGAATGTTCATAGGGTTGTATTTATTTCTGACATGCCCAACGTTCTTTATGTTGTCTAGCACTAATGGCGACAGTGTGCCATAAAAAAAACCTAACGTGATAAAAATTATCTGCTATTACATGTATGACCAGCGGGTGTACTAGAAGTAAAAAAAATATATGTAGTCTCTGGGTTCAAAAAAAAATAAATAAATTTTTGTAAACTAGCGGTAATTTTAGAAAACATTTCAAAATTCAGTGAATTCACGACTTATTTTTGAAACAAATTACAAATAAACTTTCTAACTCGTTTCAGGATAGAATCGATCTTCAGTATCGAGTAAAAGCTTTACCTACTCAGTTACCATACCCTAATATCAGTATATTTATTATACATTGTTTATAAATAACTAATACTCTTGTGAAAAATATTTCCTGCTAAAAATCGTTTAAAAAAAAATATGTTTAGTTTTCTCTCTGGACTTACTCGAGTCTAATTTTAACCTAAAACTAATTAAGTGTTCGCAAATACCCATGTTATTTTTTCACATGTGTACTTCCTTAATTATGAGGTTAATGATTTTTAAATTACATTTACACCTTACAGGCGCAAAAAATTACAAGTGTAAACATGTAAAATACATTGATTCTCTTCAATATTTATCATAAATCATAGAAAATGTAAAACAGTAAAAAAAGAATTTACAGTATCTTTATACGTGTCTTTATAATTGACTAGGAAGATTCTAAAATGCAAAGAATAATATCTATGCTAGATTGTAAATAGTTGTAATCTTCTATGGAGCCCTATATTGTCTTAACGGAAAATTAAATTATGATCGTCCTCTGAAAGTGGGTTTAAAGCAGAACTACATATCAGTTTGGTACCGCTAAAAAGTATTAAAGCCATCTAATAAAGCATCACTCTTTATTCCCATTATACGAAACATAAAGTATTTCAATCTTCTGGCGAAGGCGCCGAAATCACAATATGTGTAATATAATTTTTTTTAGATTTCTTCCAGTTTCCACGCTTTCTTATTTTGTACTATTTCTTTTTTTTAATCTTCCTCATACTTTATTACCTATTATGATTTTTTTGCCAAAATCAAATATTTTATTCATATTTTCTATGATGGGTTACAAAACTAATTTCTTTTATTTTAGAGATTTATCAAATCTTTAAAAAACCTCAAAATATGATTTATTAAATTTTCAAAATATGTATCTAATAATAACTAAATTTGAAAAGGACTTACGAGAAATCATTTTGAATAATAGAAACTCACACATTGAGTATACTTTCATTCAAATTCTTTCATAAACTATTTTTCCTGTATTAATCCAAATTAAATAAAAAAACTCCCACGATTTCAAATGTATCAAAAATTATGTGCAGTGTTTTTAAGTCAAGAAATTACTGATGTCCTTGACGTTTAAAGAGCTTTTCAGTTGTAAAAAAACATATGTGTAAGGAATATAAATCTGAATACTGGGAGGATTTTTGGTTAATGCATACACAAAAAAGATATATAGAAATAGCTCGATTATTAAAGTCATTTTTAATGATTTTCATGAAACTGCTGAAAGGAGTTACAATAAATCAAGAATAGTATTAACTGAAAACTAAATTTCTGGGTTAGAAAGTCATCAAATCCCAAAATGAACACTGTTTGTGAACTAAAAATATTTGTCTACCAGCCTACTTAGTGCATATCACTAACAGGCTACTGAAACTTTCCAGTTACTAACATTCAAGCTGTGTGAAGTATTCAGAAGGCAGAAAAATAAAGGTGGAAGAGGAGACAAATGAATAAAATAAAAAATTAATATTGATAAAAACAAGAAGAGCGATTTAAAAAAAAATCTGTCAAACAGTTATAAGTATAGAAGATACACAAAAAGTAGAGGGATAAGATGACTGAGTAATCTGTAGATAATAAAAATTTGCAAGAACTTGAAATTTGCCAGACGTAAAGTGATACTTGGGGAAAACTATAAACAAAATTTGAAAGATATAAAGGGAATTGCCCATAGAATCCGATGCGTTCAACTGCAAAACATTCTCAAGCATTAAACATTTCAAATAGACCTTTACGGTGAATTTTAAACACGATCTTCACTTTCATCATCATCAGGATAAAGGAGCATGAAATCAATTTTTTTAACAATTTTTGATAATTATCAATGCCCATAAAAGCGTACTAACAAGCCCGTTTTCATTTCAGTTGTTATGTGAATAAGAATATTTGAGATACTATAGTGTTTTCCTAAATTCTGTAGAGTAGAACAAAAAAATTGTCTGCTATTTATCAAAGTGAAAGAGCATTTATAAATACAGGGGGCACATGCTAAATATAAAATCTGTACACGTGTCTCAAGCAATTCATATACACCCGTTTCTTTCGTTTGAATGATCAGGCCGCCTTGTACAAAATGAAAACCTTGCTGGAAATCGCTGCAGTGGACCATATAATTAAAATAGTTGATAACGTATACGAGACGAATGTATAGACCATTGGGCGACTTGGCGACCATTTTCGAGAACAGGTAGAAAAAAGTTAATTGCATAAACCTGAGTGACACGGTGTAGTCAGGGGTGTAACGTAACGTTGGACATAGTATAAATAGATCTGAAAATGAATTTGTTTTTTAAAACTGTATATATGTGATTTAGATACATATTTATGCATTAAATATTTTGAAAAATTTAAAAGTTTTATTTAAATGAAATCTGAATTACTGTAATTAGTAATCAGCGAAGAATAATTATATTTAGTTCTCTAAAATATGTACCTGCAATTGAAAATATTTTAGAATATATATTGCTTTATTTAGCCAATAACAATTTAAAGAAATAAAACTGTTCATAGAAAAAATTCGATACCTCATTAGAAAATTATTATTGCCCAGCAAAGACCACGGTGAGGTAAAGCATCCCTTGCCAGGAGGGGAATGGGTAGAGTGAGATATTCAAAATTTTTTTTGACATTCAAATTTTAAAATATTAGTGACATTCCACCATGTGAACTTTTTGAAACGTCAGAAATTACTTTTTCAAAAAAAAATATTAGTGACATTCCACCAATGTGGCTTTTTTGAATCGTCAAAAATTACTTTTATTACAAATTCCACCACACATCGAGTTTTTTTGAAATGTCAAAATATGACTTTTTTGAAACGTCAAGAAATGTAACTTTTTTGAAACATCAAAAATTACTTTTATTATAAACCACAACACGTCAAGTTTTACTACGGTGAGGAAGTTCTGATCCCCAAATAATTGGCAGCGGTTTTTGTATCTCTACTTTCATCAACTGTACTGTTATCCATAGTTTGTTATTTTTTCTTTTATATGGGGAACATGACGTCGTAGTCTTTCCCTTGTAGATAGGGGCGACTTAGGTATATATTTGTTCCAAAATAACCGAAAATGATTGTTGTATTATGCGTACATGCGGCGGAATGTTACACATACTCAACTTGAAAATCAAATCGTACAGAAATTCCCAATATGGAACTAACGATTTTTTATATGACGTTTACCTGGATATATCTTTTACAATTACTTACACACAAAGCACTTTATTACTACTCCATCGAAATGTAGTGCACGTTTGAGAAATTTGTGGACTTGATTCAGAAACGGCAAAGCTTCCGGCCGGCAAACATTTTACACACGCTTCGACGGCCATCAAACAATTAATACTTGTGAACTATTGTGTGACTACGCGTCACACGTGCTGTATCCCCTACGCCTACGCCAACGCCTCTACTGACCTGCGGTATATAATTCAATCCCAACGTTCCAACTTTAATTATGATTTGAAATATGGACTTCAATTGCTACACACGTTTTACTTGTAACCCAGTCGCTGGGAAAAAATCGAGTCAATTGATAAAATAGAAGTGAGACTTTGTGGTAGGGATATTTGAGTGTTCTTTAATAAAAAAAATGGAACTATCGGAAACCGGCCGCCATCTTGGAAAATAACTCCCTCTTCGCAGTTTTTCACAAATAACTCGGCTAATATTAAATTTATCGAGTGGAAGGTAGTTATCAAAACGAAAGTTTGTTAAATTACGAACAAAATGGTACTGCATGGGTTGTTCTAGGTATCATAGTTGCTGAGTAAATATTAAAAGAGTTGTTTTTTATTTCTAATTTTTTATGTATACGCTTCAAAACCAATTTTGCGGATGATTATCATCTGACACATATTTTTCTGATAGTCTTGACGTTCTAGAGCGCAAATATCATAACATTGTTGACTAGTCGTGCTGAATATTTCCTTGCGTGCGGTCGCATTTTTTTAAATGCACAATTTTTCCTGTCAATAAACTTAATTACAGATAAAACACAGCACTTAAACATCCACGCAAGGACTAGTCAACAATGTTATGACATTTGCGTTCTGAAACGTCAAGGCCACCAGACAAATATCTGTCAGGTGGATGATCATCAGAAAAATTGGTTTTGAAGCGGATGCATAAAAAATGTGAAATGAAAAACGACTGTCTTATACTTTTAATATTTACTCAGCAACTATGACACCTGGAACAATCCACGTGCAACTATTTTGTTCGTAACTTAACAACTTTCATTTTGACGACTGTCTTCTAATCGATAAATTTAATATTAACCGAATTATTTGTGAAAAATTGCGAAAAGAGATCCATTTTCCAAAATGGCGGTCAGTTCCCGATGGTCCCAACTTTCTTTTTTTAGTGAAAGAGCATCATCGAAAATCCCTATCCACAGTTTCATTTTTATTTTATCGACTGACTCAGTCAGTCATTTTTATTCCCCGGCGACTGAGTTTTTTGGTTCAAGTGGTTGTCCTAATTATCGGTTTACTAAGAGGTATGAAGCCTTGGGACTCTCTAAATTGACAAATGACAACGAAATTGCAAATTACAATTTGTGAAAGCTAAATTATTTAAAACGATTTGTTATGTAGTTTCTTTTGTAGTGTTAGGTATGTACATATGTATTTTCTCAACTTAAATCGTAATAGATGACAAATGCCAGATATTTTTTTGGTTCAAAGAATCTGAATAGCGAATAATTTATAAATTAATTCCAGTATAATACTATTTAATTCCTTTATAAATTAATTTATCAAATTACCTACATTTTGTTCACAAACATACGAATGTACTCGTATGTATTGAGAGACCAACATAATATACATTCTAAAACAGTTATATAATTTATCTTACAATTGTTTCACTGGATGTAAAATACCTATTTCTATTTTTTTGTGGATATCCAAAAAATAGAAATCAGTTACTGAATTAAATTTAGATGTCCGTATAACTTAAGTAATTATAGACAGCTCTATATATTATCAAAAATTTATATGTATGCTACAGTGAGGTGTAATCATTAAGAAACTGATCGTCATATTATTCAAGTGAGAAACATTTGGTTGTTCCTCTTCGCTTCCAGTTTTTGTAATAGATTAAATGCTATTGCTGTTAACTTAATTGGATTAAGAAATATATAAACCTCGTCGGCATGTTTTACAGTTTTGGTAGGCTTCCATGAGTTCTAAAATAGACCATGGGACACTTTGTATTCATGGAATCATCTGTAAATAAATCACAATGTTATGCGGAGATATTTGATAGAGAAACCAGTCTCTGTAACGGGCATGATCCATTTTTTATCAACGTAAATGTATTCACTTATTGTTTGTTTCTCCGTTATGTATAAAAGAAATAAGTTTTGTATTCCAGAATTTCGTAAAAATGATCACATTTGAAATGTCTGTACCTTATCATATTGGACCACATCGACGAAAACAAACTCTATTAATTATGATTGTTATGTGATAAAATAAAAAATAAAAACGTGTCTTGTGTTTCTGTTATATCCACGACTGACGTATTAAACATATCATTTGTCTCAAATAACATAACATAAGGTATTATACCTATTCCAGTAATCATAATTCATCATTTTTATAGACAATTCATGGTCCGTGTAATAAAGATAAATTATTATAGTTGTCCTAGACGCTCTTAAAAATACCAAGAATCCAACATTTCATTAATTCCAACATTTGTAAAAAAAAGTTTAATTTTATAATGAACTACAAAATTAAATGTTAAAAAAAATTTTTTTTGAGAACAAAAATAAATATAGAGTGTGATGAAAAAATAATAACGCTGAAAAATTTTCTTGCTAATTATTATTTACTGCTTTTACAAAACTTATCATAAATAAGTACAACATATATGTTTTTAAACAATTATTTTCCCGGCTATTTGCCAAAACGCTGAAACTTGGATTACAAAAAAGGTAATATGCACATTATGTTCAGTGTGACTGACTCAATAATGTTATTTTTAATTCCAACTATTCTGTTCAGTAAAACCAAAAATAAATAAAACAAAAGGTACTTACCAGTTGAATAATCACTTTAAAAACTTTAAAACATCTGCCGACACGTGTTTCTGCTTTTAGCTTCGTCTGGACAGCTCATTTAAAGGATGCAAAGTAACTAAATACTAGTAAACCCCAATGTAATAAATGTTGATGGTTTCAAGGAACAGGATAATTGAAATTATATAGTGAAAATTCCCTGTAGGGTAGAATAAGTTAAAAATAGAAATAAATTAGGTTTCCTATTGTTGGTAACAGTTTAAAATATAGAGTGTGAAGGAAAAAATAATAACGCTGAAAATTTTTTTGCTAATTATTATTTACTACTTTTACAAAACTTATCGTAGATAAGTACAACATATATATTTTTAAACAATTATTTTCCCGGCTATTATATTATATTTTAAACTTTTACCGAGAAGACAAAACCTAATTTATTTTTATTTTTAAAAATAAATAGTAACATACTGTTATCTTGTAGTCTACCTTTTTGTGAAAATTTTATATAGGGCAATTTTAAAAGGTGGAGCTGAACTTTAACCACATATAGGGAATAGGAAAATAAACGACCACTGATTTTCTTTTTTATAGCATTTTCGGGGGATGGAAGGGGCAATTAATATGTTGTTTTAATATTTTTAATAAAAGCACTTAATAATAAGGAAATATCTTTTAATTCCACGCAAAAATGTATAAGACGCTATGAATACACTACACGTTTTAACAAAAATTTTCTGAACTCAGTCGAAACATTAGTCACACCGTTAAAGCCGGAAATGGAGTGATAAACTCGAGGCGTTGAATTCACAGTATAACTTGATGTGGAGCATGTAAAAAGCTCTAACAAACACAAGAGAACTCATGCAAGTTTGGTTAGAAAAAAAAACAGCCAAGTATACTTAAAAGACAAGCAAAACGCCGACTAAATTTAAAATTATTACTTTGTGAATTACGGTATGAAAAACAGGCTGACTGTACAAAGTAGACTCTATCTTTCAGAAAACTCCAAATATGGAAGTCCATTGATGATGGCAGGTGACCTGGAAGACCACCTGACCGGTCCATTTGTACGAATCCACTGACTACAACAACACTAGCTGTTTTAGTAGTTTTTTATTAAAAGCACAGATTACAAAAATAACACTAGCAGTCTTAGTAGATTTTTATTAACGGCACAAATTACAAAAATAACATTAGCAATTCTAGCAGTTTTTTTAAAGGCACAGATTATAAAAATGAATTATTCACTCCCACTACTTTGTGCTGTATAATAATAAAAACATGAGTAAAATCCGTACCATGTGAGCTGGAGTTGAACGGCACTTTTGAAATAGTTTGAATAGCTCAGTGTCTACAAAAGTTATGGGGGATAACGAAATTGGGTATATTTAGGAAGGGATGATTCATAAATCCCGAGCACAGCAAAATCCGTGAAAAGCTGTAATGGATTTCGTGCAAATCTTTTTCAAAAGTTTTTAGACGGCCTGCTGAGCAATGCCGATTGCCACAGCTTAATTAGAATCCAGCTGTTGAAACATCTGTTTCACATCCGTCAAATGTCGGCTGCTTTACGAAACACTTTTTAATACTGGAGATCAGTGTGTCTACTTTCGGATAACACTCCCGAATAGCTTTCTCATTTCAAATGTATGTGTGCGGTCGGCTGCTTTACGAAACACTTTTAAAATACTGGACATCAGTGTGTCCACTTTCGGATAACACTCCCGCATAGTTTTCGCATACGATTTAAGGCGTGTCTGTTACAAATAATAAAAAAATATCTTTATTTTTTTTTTATAATTGCCCCTCCCCCATAATAATTTTAAACTATAATAAGAGTATAAATACTAACAACAGGCTAAAAAATATTCATTTGTGGCATGGAGATCCTTCAACGTCCCCACCAATACGTTGCCAATGCAGATATAAGATCCAGGTAGTCGCAGACGCCAAGGTTATTCGGCCCTCCCTACCTTTCTCGGCGATCAACGACCCCTTATTAGGGCAGATGTTAGATGCAATAATAAGTTTAATGTGTAAGTAAATACACTGGCAGAAATTAACATTTATTTTATTTTTATTACGTGTTTTTTTGGAATATCCCAATAAACATTTCGAGCTGTAATTGGTGACAGCGGTAAAAACATTGGCGCGACCAAATTACAACTCGAAATGTTTATGGAGTTAATATTAGGTAGTAAAGCCGTCTCTGGTATGTCGTCCAAACTTCCTATCTCCTTAGAACACCAGTTCTGTTTCAATGTCAACATTCATTTACGCAACGCCTCCTTGGTACAGTAGTTTCGCCACGAAAGCTAACCATTTTTTGAAAAAAAATTCTTGCGCCTTTTTACAACCCTTCAGGTAAATGCATATGATCATATATTTAATTTTTGCATATGCATGTATCCTTTTTTTAATTTTTGTGTATTTATTATTTCGTATATTTATTAATAAATTATGTGTGTATATATGTCTATACGTACATTAATCCAATTTTGGTTTCAACAATTTTAGTATCGGGTTAATTATAGTATTAAATTAATTTTGAGTAAAGTATAAGAGTAACCTTAAGTTAAACTATGCTCAGTTGTATTAGGTTTAGAATATAATGTACATTTGTTTCTATCCTATTAAATAAAGACGACTTATTATTATTTAATATTATAATCAACCATTAGTAGACTGCATCAGGAATGTTTCTCAAAAGTTGTACACAACTTGAAGGATAGTCCGCTAACAACCAATACCGCAGAAATTATGAAGAACAATGCACCATTTCGTATAAAACACAAATCCTTGTCCATTTTTCGACAGACCCTTTACCCCAGGTATGCATTATACAGGGTGCTTCAGAAGTGAGTGCGTTGCAAAAAATTCAAACTTAGATTCCTTATTTAATTTTAGGCGAGTCTTTCATGTAATTTTTTTGATAGGAGCTACCCATAAAGAGTTACAGCGGCTAATGTCTCCAATGTATATTTATCTTATATGTTTTGTTATGTCACTTGAATTATTGAAATACTTCTGAAGATAACAACCAACTATAAATTGATTCACATAATCATAAACCTCATAATCATAAACTTCATACTATTTAATGATTATTTAAAAAAAAAATTAAAAATTAAAAAGTTCCTATTAATCATCAGAAGAGGTTGTCAATTTTGGAAGAAAACTAGTCAGTAGAAAGGCAATTAATACATACAAACTTCACTCCAAAAATTATTTTCGAATTCCTAGCCGTTTACAGGAAAATACAAAAAAAATTCAGTTTCATTTCCTATCTTGTAGTGCTATAACTTTAGATTTGAGTGGCTTCTATAAAAAGAATTTATGAAATACCCACCTTAAAATTCTCTAAGGAACTAATTTTGAATTTTTGCACTGACTTCTGAAACATCCTGTATAAGCAAATTTCAAAATTTTCTTTTCGTGCTTTTCTGTTTGAAAATTAAATAACGAGCATTTTGCTAATCCAGTATTTTAGTTAAAAAGTAAACGTTGATCTTTCAGATTTTCACCATTTTTGCTACAGTTGTAGATCCAGCTGGTCGTAATTAATTGTCATATAATAGTAAATTTTGTGTTTACGCGTTATATTATAATTCATCAATCATCGATAAATGTGTAAGGTTTAATTTTTTTTTATATATAGTAATACTTAATCACGACTGTAATAACTTATTCTTAATGACATTTCAAATTATTGCAATCAGTATTAGTTATATAAAGGAGATCATTGCGACAGCAAAATGGCATAAAACCAACAGCTAGCAAATCGGACCAATAAATAGGCGCCGGCAAACCAGGCCAAATGAGGGTTACCGCGCTTGAATTCACCACGAGAGGCGCTAGTGTAGGGTAGGTCCATGTCACTGAACGTTAATGTTTACTATGGCTTTTTAATGAAAATTTTTAGTAATTTTTACAAAAATTAGCTGAAAAACATTTAACACAATGATGCCAGAAGGGGAAAGTAGTAATTTACTTGCTCAGTGGGGAAATTATTGTACCTATCAGAGGTCATTAAAGTTAGGTTATATCTAGAATGAGCATGATGAAAACAACGAATGTGCATGATTATTACTTACGATTTTTTGTAGTAGTTTTGGTAACGCAAATCGTCAGGATTAAAATGTTCCTTACACGAATGTTTCGAAGGAGTAAATTTATCCCTGCGCGCTACCAACTACTCTTTTAGGCGAGTTTTATCACTCGGAAGCCTCTTGTTTCCGAACAAAATGGAACTGCACAAAACTGAGATATAATTAAAAAAGTTTTTTTTATTTACTGGTGTACGAAATATTATAAAACCCTATAAACTTTTTCCGCGCTTAACAATAACTTTTGACAGGACCTTTCTCGCCAGTGGCGCCAACTGGTGAGCCTAAAAACGTTAGCCCTCATTAAATGCAAAGAAGTGCCGGCAAATCAGGCTCAATTAAAAACAAACATGTGCTAGCAAATCAGACAAATTTTAACGTAAGCAAGTGCCGGCAAACCAGGCCACATTAAATACAAAGATGTGCCGGCAAACAAGGTAAATTAAACATAAATAAGTGCCGTCAAACCAGGCAAAATGGGCAGAAAACTTTTCTTACAATAAAATGACTGCCATGTCCGATTTAAATCCAAAGATAAACTCTTAATCCACTTAGCAAATTAAACACACCACTTTAACTTTAATACTAATTTAGCTAACTTAGCTACACTAACACTATATAATAAATAACAATAGCTAGTAGACGTGTATACCATGCAAAAGATCTCATCACCACTGTGTCTAAATCGTACCATAGTCTTCCTATAAAACCCCTTACATAATATAAAAGATAAATAGTAAAGTGGCGGTTATTATAGTGACATATGATAAATAAATGAACTATGCATATACTCGGTGGTGCGATCCTACGCAACTGTGAAAAAACCGCTGCCAGTTACTTGGGGATCAGAACTTTCTCACCGTAGTAAAGCTCGAGGTGTGGTGGAGATTATAATAAAAGTAATTTTTGACGTTTCAAAAAGTCACATTTTTTGACGTTTCAAAAAAGGTCCCACATTGACCTTTCAAAAAGGTCACATTGGTGGAATGTCACTAATAATTTTTTTAGACATTGGGATCGATTTTGCTCATTAACGAACTCAATCTCTTCCTCTAGAATGTGTGTACCAAATTTGAAAGCTTTATCTCGAAAACTGTAGCTGCTGTCGTGAACCACACAGACATACACACAGACACACAGACAGAAAATTTTTTCTGTCTGAAACTTTGTTTGTCCTTATAATTCATCGAGATTCGTCCAGAAATGCAATAAATATTTTCAAAATTTTTTTCACGAATACATAACTTCCTCACTTTGAGGGGTGAGGAAGTAATTACCTAACATAGCTGCATTTGGCAGATATTTATCTTTTTATGCCTTAAGAAAATACTAAATTCTTGTCCTATATTTTACATAATCAAAATTACAACACAATATAACTGGCAAAATGGAAACTTTCCTTAGAAATGATTGATCTGATTATCTGAAAATTTATTTATTTATTTATAATTTCATTTAAAAGTCATTAACTCAATGCCATGCTTCTTAATCAATTAAGTGAATGCGTTATAATCGAATTATAAAATGATTACGGTGCACTGAAATTTGACAAAAACCTGTTAATTCATTTCATATCAAAAATAGACTATCAATAACAATAACTTAATTAACGGTGAGGTTAATGGAAAAAGGTTTTGAATTAAATATTACAAAATGTTATTAGTATGTGTAATTTCGTTTCATTTTTTGTTCATTTCCACATCTAGATTTATATTAATCATATATTGACTGATGCCAGCTTAAAGTAAAATTCTTAAAAACCTTTGTGAAATATAAGTAATGAAAATTATACAAATAATAACGACGCTTTGTAACAATTAATCAATATACAGGATGAGCCATTTATAAGGTATAAATAAAAATAGTAAGTAGACCACATGATACAGATTTTTTTTTTTTTTTGATAAACATTTTTAGTTAAATTACCAATTCCGAGTTGTGGGGTGTTCAATTTTTAATTTTGTAAGGTTTAATTTTTTTTTTCTCATATAGCAACATTTAATCACAACTGTGATAATTTATTCTTAACAATAATATTTCAAATCATTATATTCAGCATTAGTTAAATAAAGAGGATTTCTTTTAGTTACGACAGAAAAATGACATGGAAGCAATAACCGGCAAACCAAACTAAACCAAGCACAAATGTGCGCTGGCAAACTATGTAAAGTTGAATACAAATAAGTTCCGGCAAATCAGGCCAAATTAAATAAAAACAGTTGCCGGCAAACCAAGCAAAATCAAATATAAACATAACCGGCAATCCAGGCCAAATTGAACCTTGCAAAGGTCTAAGCACAACTGTGTCTAAATTATATCATATTCTTCCTGTAAAAATCTTTACACAATACAAAAGATAAATTGTAAAATGACGGTTATTACTAGGGCTGTCAAAAATATTCCATGGGACAGTGGCGTACGCGAAATTAACTAATACGAGAAACAATAAACTGTCACAATTTATAACAATGTATGTAAAACTTACCCTCTTAACTAGCTTGATGAACTAGCTTGCTTATCACAAACTGGAGAGGATGTGTAGCCATTTTGCAGCATCAGGTATGTTTCTATAGTTGTCTCCATGAGTGATGTTCGCTTTGGTGAAAATATATTCTCATATTTTGAAAACGACCGTTCGACATCTACTGATGTAATACACTCATACGTAAAATAATCTTTAAACGCACTTAACGGATCTGGGGCTGCACCATCACATATTTGTCTTAATTTGGTAAAACCGGTGTCTTTATTTAACACATTTGCGAACTTTTCTTTAACGCGCTCATTTGTTGCGTCACCTATATCGTGTAGTAGTAGATTCACTTCGTCCACTATTTGCAGGGACTCCCACGCTAATGCCAACGCACTGTTTTCTAATCTTTTTATGCTCTCATGTAATGGTTTATAGTTCTTCGCAATATTTTTTAAAGTTGTTTCAACGAAAATATCTTCGAATTTTGTCTGGCTTTCCTTAATAGCTGCAGCCTCATCTGGATTGAATTGTAGTATCACAGCTTTTATTTGTTGGAAATATTCAGCATAATAAAAAGCTGCCTGCAACCATGTTCCCCAACTTGTAAGAATCGGCTGTGGTGGTTCAGGAATACCGGGACACTTGCTATGAAATGCACGGAGACGTTTAGGAGATTTAAGAAACACTTTTTTTGTACTTGCTATTAATGCATCCACCTCTGGACAAACTTGTTCTTGCAAAGAACGGCCCACCGAACGCATTGTCACGGCGCCATCAGTCACAAACATCAACACTTGACTTTTTGACAGTTCAAATTTTTCTAACGTCTCCAGCACCACCCTGGTAATTGTTTCGCTAGTACACTGACTTAGTCTTTTGCTAGCTAGTAACAGTGGAACTGTCGGTTTAAGAGGGTCCAGTACTCGTACTATAACATTTAAAATAGAATTTTTTTTACAATCTGTTGTCTCATCAACAGATAATCACAGCCGTGTATTTTTTAATTCACATTTCATCTTATTTACCATGTCTACGTGTACAGTTGGTAGATAGTTACATAACGTTGTGCGACTTGCTAACTTCACCTGGGCATTGTATTTATTTCAGCACTCTCGAAATGGTTGTTTATCGAGTATGTGCAGCGGAACATCACAGGCAATCAGCATTAATAGTAAATCAAACATAGACTGTGTTATCGAAGACACGCCATTTTTTTTTATTTTTATGGTGTACACTATTTACGTGAAATCTACAATCACGCTTATCCCAGCACATCAAATCTTTCTCGCACACTTTACAAATTATTTTAGCACCATCATAGAATAAATCCGGAAATTCACCTATGAATTTATTCACTTTGGCCGTTTCTACCCCTGCGTACGTCTGCCATGCTTTATTATTAAATTAATATCAACAATACAGTACAACAAATAAAATAGAAACACAAAAACAATTTGCAATACGCCCAAGTGACTTAACGTGTACACAACTGGAAAGCTAATAATAGACTGGACTGGAGAAAGAGTTTCGCGGTCAAGGTGAATGCCGGCGACAGTAAGAACATCTGTACTATACGAACATGATACACAGAAACGATTTGCAGCTTTAGTTATTACTCATAGTGACGTATGATGAATAAAAAGAACTATGCATATACTCGGCGGTGCAATCCTACACAACTGTGATAATTCTTTTACTATAATTACTTAGCATAACTGCCAAATATCTTTTATATCTTAACAAAACACTAAATTATCGTCCTATTCCTTACATAATCATAATAATATAATATAACTGGCAAAACGAAACTTTCCTTACAATTTGTCTTCGATTTTTATTTTTTGTATCTGGAATAATTAAAATTATCGCTCTCAAACATCCTACGTGCATTATATGGATGTGATACCTTCATACAGTAGCAATTTCAACGAAATATATTAGTGCCATTTTTCTTAATACTTTATTAACTTTTAGAACTTTTATGTTGTATGCATGTATGTGTGTATAACTTCTGCGCGTGAATTATTGTGTCGAATTTTGATTGTAGTAAGCTAGAAGCAAAACTCGACACAATAACTTATTCGAGAATGAAGAAATGAGTGTAATGATTGAAATGAACAAAGTATTCTGTAAAGATATACTTACCCTCCCAACATAATGTTAACCCCGTGCACCGGAGCGGGGGTGACCCAGGTGTGGGGTGCATTTCCGTGATGTTTAGCCGACCATCGTTATGTATGGCAGATAGTATTGCAAGCTTCTTCATAGACATAACACACCTGTAATGATAGAAAACAGTATAATGTTTGTTTCACTTTAAAACCATTTGCAAATAATATACGAGCTAATGAGATATTTTTGTATTCCATCTCTGACGTTATCCGTAATATTTGGCAAATGTTTTTGATGTCAATAACATTCAGGTCAATTGAAATGAGATTGTAAAAATGTAAAAATGTGAAATATATTCTGTCTTTAATAATAAAAATGTTTTAGATATATGTAAATCATACACCGTGTTTTCATATTCCTACACTACATAAGGAAGCAGCGTCATTCGAACTCATAAATTCGAACTACAGAGTAGGGCATGGACGACATGCTCTGTGGCTAATTCCAGTCACATTTAATATCAGCACTAGCTTGACCAAACGCTTCCCTAGATTAGATTAGATTGCGAGTGGATCGTTAAGGCCCTAGTAAGTGGCCTCCCATCACTGTGATCTAAAAAGATCTTTTGTGATAATCCTCATATCTATGTGTATCCATCAATTTCTAAGCTTTTGAAGAAACCTAAAACATTCCTAAGGGCTATGATTCCCACTTTGGCAAGTGTTATGGATACTCGCTCCAAGTCTTATAGCATTTGACGGATTAGGAGTTTGCACGAGCAAAGTATATGCTGCGCAGTTTCCGCTTCATGTGTACAGAAGTGACATACATCGCTTTCAGCTTTGCCCATTTTTGATGGTATTTCAGTGGGCAATGACCTGTCAGAAGGCCTGTTAGTATCCTTAACTCTGGTTTGCTGAGTTCGAGAAGCTTTCTGGCTCTTTTTGCGAGTAGTTTATAAACTTCTTTGCTTTTCTTTGACCTGGAGTTAACTTCCAGTAGGAGGATTTATGTTCCTTTTCCAGTTTTCTGACTTCTTCAGATCAAGGTAACCTTGTTGTTCCTTGCCAATGCTTTACTGTCTGTAAATATTCCCAGACAATGTTAGACTTACAGGTAAAGTAACTTAAAGCTCCAAGTGCTACTTTGGCTGTCTGAGAAGATAAAGATGTTTGCTCTCGAGCGCAGATTTCTATGGCGTGAATTTGCGCTAGAAAGATGGTGGGAGTTTGGACTATAAGGCTTTTGATAGCCTTATCCATATATTCCTACCCCTCATCCTCCCTCCATCTGTGATCCATCTAAATACCAAAGAAGAGACCCATTTTCAAATTTGGCTCCTCTAGAGCTCCATATTTAACGATCAATTTATTACCACCTCAAATATATACGCTCAAATTCGAGTCTCACTAGCATTGTGCCAGGAGATTAGATCATTGAGACTAAATGAAATTGATTTGAGATTGATCTGAGAATTCTCAGATGTCCAACCAGGTCTCCTGGTCTGAATATTCTGGATTGCAGTCTTTGAGTACTGAGGATCACTTCTTTCTTTATATGCATATGTAAAGGAATCAGATTAAATTAAATTAAGCACCACAAATAAAACAATGACCTGTATCCCTGATTATACTTCAAGGTACCTTATGCGGGAGAGGGCTACACATTTAGAGACAATGGACACACATCAAGTGTCTGAGTATGCTGGATTCATTTTTGGTTTAGAAGAAATCCTAACTCTTCGACTGGGGATCGAACCCGGGACTCCAGGGTGAGAGGTACGTGTCTTTACCACTTGACCACGAAGCCACATCAAGTAAGGCTTCCATTGCTGTTGCTGGACAGGTTCTCATTGCTCCTGTGATTTCCAGACACGCTAACCATTGCCCATTTAGCAACTTTCCCACGTAGTGTTTTGAGGTAAAAGCACGGAATATCAATGAAATAAAACAAAAAGAATCCCTTAACAAACATAAAAATAGCTCCGTGACTACTCTAATATATTCACTAAACTAGTATTCAATATTTTCAATCTTGTTATCAATATTTCAAACTTTTCTAAATGTTGAAAGATTGTTAGGTTATATTTCGACTTTTCAGATATTGCCAACTATAATAGAACTACAAATAATTTGTCTCATTTTTCAGTCTGTCTGTTAAAATAACTATATGTAATCACATGTACCCCTCCATTAGTGGCGTCATGGTTGAGCGATAAAGACACTTGCCTTTCACTCTGGAGTCCGGGGGGTTCAATCCCTAGTTGAGGAGCTGGGAATTTTTCTAAAGCAGAAATTAATTCTAGAATATTCAGATACTGGATATATGTCCATTGTCTCTCAGACAAGGTACTGCGAGGTACCTTTAGGCATATAGGGGTTGTATTATTTATAGTGTTTAATTTAATTTAATTAAAATTTTATTCTTCAACTTTGATTTATGGGAAAACGTTTGATCGTTTCTAATGTGGTAGCTTTAACGTGGCTTATTTCTAACGAGTTAGACACATAAGGACACGTGATAGATAGTTACTCCTTATGTAAATATTTACCACCCCAAAATCTGGACGTAAAAATGTTCATATCGTTGTGAGCAATGCCTATAAAAGATCTTGTTGGTTTCGAAACTGTAAATACGTTAATATGGATCATTTGTACACATTTACTATTTCAAAATTAACAATATCCTAAACAGGCGTTGCTCGAGATGATATGCAAATTTTGACGTCCAGATTTTAGAGCGGTAAATATTTACATAAGAAGTAATTATCTATGTATATTTAATCTATGTATAATATAAGCAACTGATTCTTCTGACCACATTTAATTTTATGAAAACTTTGGTGACAGTGAATCACTCGTTTTTTTCTTCCAGCTTAGTGGAAGAACTCGATATTAGTTTTACAAATCTATAAATTATATCTGTACTTGGCCACCTACAGTGTACCCCAAGGATCAAACCTGAGGCCTTTATTATTGCCGTTAATCAATAATGACCTCACTGATTTCTTACCGTCGGGGAAGCTTCTATACTGACGACTTAATATTTAGAATAATTAATAATATTACCTACATTATTAGTTATTCTAAAATGACAAAATGATCGTAGTTGTTAATGATATTAGTTTATAAAAACTGGCCTGTCAGAATTGAATATACCCGTGGCAAAACGAACGTTCAGAACATCTCTTTAACTGACCCTAAAAACATTTTGTCTCCACTTCATAACAAATTGGTGCCTACGAAAAATTTTGTAAGGGCAATAGACAAAGCAGGAGCGGCATTAAAATATAATTATAATTTTTTTTTCACTCTATCCAAAGCCAAGGTCAAGGAAAGTATATTTGTAAGTCCATATATAAGGAGATTTCTGTGACTTTTCAGGAATTCTTAGAAAATGAAAAACATGAGAACTATAAATAAATCGTTTCTGATTTATTGGTTAACTACCATAAAATAGGAGGCAAGGTGTCGCTGAAAATTCATTTCTTACATTCCCATCTTGATCTTTTTCCTGAGAATTTAGGAGAGTATGAGTGATGAACATGGTGAACGTTTTCATCAATATTTGAAATATTTTGAGCAACGATATCAAGTTTTTTTGGGAAGGAAATATGTTCTGGTACTACGATTGGTCCTTCGTGAAAGAAACGGACACCAACACTTATAAAAAGAGTAAAATATGTCATTTTTAACTTTTTCATACTGTAATTTTAATAAATAAAAACGTGATGTGATATTTTTGTTCTGGCTGCCGATTCGAATTCAGTAAATTGAAATCCTTCAAATTGAACCCTTTTTATCTTTGTGTATAAAATCTGGTGAACTGATATTATTTATATAAATAAAATGACAAAATGATCTTCATCAAAACAAAGTATTAAGTGTTTTATTTGACAATATTATAGAAAACATGTACAATATTTATAATACGGTTGAGTCTTCTATAGACACTTATTACTAAAAACTGCGTGTCATTTTCTGAAATCATCCTGAAATCGTTATAGTATACTTTGGTTAGGTTAAAATTCGAATACAGACTAATTAATTGTCGGGTGTCCCTTTTACAATAATAATTCATCAATATTTTAGAAGTTGTACAACGATGTTCCTGATATTGCACTGCATCATTAAATCTTTCGGTGTTAAGAGCCATTTACAGGACACTTAAAATAACGGTGTTTTTAAAAAATCATATCTGCCATATCAGTTACACTAGAACTTCCAAATTTAGATTGATCCTAGATAAAATGCTACTTGAGGTCGTGAACATGCCAAATTTAAACCAGATGTAGGATAGATGATTACTTGGACATAAAAAAATGGAAAAAATTCTTTAACTTTGATCTTTAATATTGTCTATTAAGAATATATTCGCCATACATAATCATATGCTCACGCCATAAAATAACTCTTTAAACATATACTATAAAAGTTATACGTAAACATGTTAATAAGTTTCCTATTAAAACCTTCTGAAAAAAACCTTTAATCTGAAATATTTGCACTGAGAGTTGCAGTGCTCTATAGAAAATTGACGAAAACTATATAAATATATGTTTTCCAACATTGTCTGTCCATATCCAGTATATATATATATATATATATATATATATATATATATATATATATATATATATATATATATATATATATATATATATATATATATATATATATATATATATATATATATATATATATATATATATGATATATATATGATATAAATATGATTTGAAGGAAACAACTACTCAGCGGGCAAATACCCCGACCTGCATTGAATTACACCTTCAATTCAATGCAGGTCGGGGTATTTGCCCGCTGAGTAGTTGTTTCCTTCAAATCATATTTAATCACATTAGTTTAGTCCACCTGGGCTAGGGGTCGCCGCTCTCGGTACTTGCTGTGATGCAAGTCGCTATCCGCCACGAGACATCGAGGATGTCGGTCGGATAGTAGCATTCAGACCATATGAGAAGTTTCATACCTCTCACCACTATATATATATATATATATATATATATATATATATATATATCTTCCAATTTAAATGTATTAAAGGACTCTTAAAAAGTTGTCATTGAAATTCTAGATTTCAGATCTTTCACTCAATCAATCATTTCCAATGATTCAAATTGTAGCAAACCTGCCTGAAAGCCGAGACATTGAGATCTTCGCGATCTGTCATTCTCCAAATCTGCAAATTCAGTGGACGCTGATGGAAGTGTGTTGCTTGTATTGCACAAGTAATTACTTAGTTATTCCACTACATGTGACAATATTATTTCATTCTTTACGTAACGCACGCAGACGAAGAATATTTTGAAGGACAGCCTTAAAATCATAACGAAATCAATTATCTCGTTAACTGAAAGTTTATTAGTTGATAGTAACTGGGAAGCAGTTTATTATTTTTATTTCCTCAATCTATAAATAACACCTATGTGTATCTCTTTATGAAACTAATATATTGTACCACTTCTGACACGTGGTAATTTATCAAAAATAATATATAAGTAATTACATACTATATACAGTTAATCCAATACAATGTTACATTTATAACTCTGTATGTGACGTGCATGATTTTGAAGTCGAGAAAACCGCATATGACACACGACCTTTCCCGGATATAATTAAATTCTACCAAATATAATAACTAAATAATTATTTAATAACGAGTTATCTTCATTGTAGAATAAGTTTAATAAAGACAACGGGAACGAGATTACAGGTAAATATAATTAATATAATATCATTCAAGGTGTTTATTATCACAGACTGTGACAATTTTTGTACCCTAAATGTTTAGTACATATACACCTCAATGCCGCAAATTTATTGCAATTTTGTGAAATTATGGGGATATCTGCCAACAGAATCAATATTTTGTAAATAAAAAAATATTTTCAGACGACGGCGCTTTTATACTAAGTAGATCAGTTAATAAACATAACTGCCATTAGTGGATCCCCCTGGATGATGGAAGCTCGCACTCAGCTACAGCAGAAACTGAGTATTTAGGCGAGTATTATCAATAATCACATTTTAGGCCATTCTTTGTTGATGAAACTTTGACGATAGAAAAATATTTGGATTTGTTAACTCAAATTGTCATTCTGGTAATAGAATCTTTTTTATTCTAATGACAATATTTGGTTTCAACAAGATAAAGCACCACACACTTTGGACTAGAGGTCAAAAATTATTTAAATGACATTTTTACAAATGGATGGATTGGCTATAGAAGAGCAGTAAAGCATCCTGTTCGGTCTCCTAATTTGACTCCTTGTGACTTATTTATATTGAGGTAACATGAAAATCATATATACAAGCAACGACCAAATAACTTAGAAGATCTTAGAGCCCGAAATGTTGGTAAAATGTGAGCAATCGGCCATGTGGTATCTGAAAATTTGAGGCAATCATTTATGGAACGGTTTGAACTTAATTTACAAAATAGTAGACGACATTTTGAACATTTAATGTCCTATAGGTATTAAGTTTCCATTTTATTTGAATAAGATAGTATTTTATTTATGTTAAATATTAGTTATCATAGCTCTTATATATTTTTTGTTGTTGCTATTAATAGCCTTCCTCTAATGTCATTTTATTGTATATTACTTATTCCTTGCAAAATATAACATATTTATGTACTCGCGTAATTAATTAAAACATTGAAGAAACAAAAAACTATATTTTAAACGTGGGTGCTGTCATGTTACAAATATAAGCTGTATTGTCATCCTTTAAATGTAAAAGATTAGTGCTTAATAACTGAAAAAGTATAATTAAATTTTCCTTAATTAAACCCATGTAAATTACCTTAAACTAAATAACAAAGCACTAGATAAACGTATGTTTTGTACGTCTGTTATAAATTGAAAACGCCTATAATATATTGCAGTTGAAACAAATTAACAAGCAGACAACGTGTAAGACAGACCCCCCACCACCTACATACGTCGCAATTATCCTGTAATTACTATTGACAAATACCTTTCTCACAACTGCTATCAGTGGGTCTCCTGAGCCCATTTTTATTTTACTTTCTTATATCTAATATAAGGAAGTATAGTAATCGTGATTGTTCTAAAGGCCAAAGACAATGAAAAATTCGGTGATGAGCAAAATTGGCCAGTTGAAAGGAGGTCCACGGGACCTAAACTTTTTTTGTATTGGACTTTACAAAAAAAATATATTCTTGATGAAAGATTATAAATCATGTCTATTATGTCAAGCAAATAAAATATATTTTCCAAGTACTTAAATATAGCTGACGTAAACTGAAATATTTCACACATTTGGTCTCATAAAATGGGGTTAGGACAAATTTAACAGTTTGATATTTAAAAGGTCTAATTTAGTTACAAAAATGTCAATGTCAATACGACGAAATTATTAAAATATATGTCATGAATTATTATTGACAGTATCGAATGACGCTGCTAATTATTTAAAAATTTTAATGAAACATTTCAAGGTACGCTATTAAAATTTAATTGAAGTTAGTGAAGAATTAAACAGAATGATTTTTTTAGATCAGGATGATATATACTGATATAAGAAAGTTATGTGCTGGCCACATCAGATATTTTTAAATAAAAATTTCGCTTTTTTTTATAGAAAATTTTTTAATGCAAAACGTGTTATAGAAATACACCTCAACTAACTGGGTAATACACAAAATTAAATTTACATACAGATTGAACACATTATTTTGCAAAATTGCAGACATATTGGTTTGTTACATGATGAACAGCAGAACTTGATTTTTCGGTCATTTTTTGAGGGACAAACGGCGCATCTCTTTCTTTTTGATGGATTTACCTAATGTTAGGGTACGAAAGATCTCTCTTCTGAAACGCTAAGAATATCTGATGCCAACGTACGGCCCTTCCTGCGTACGTATGATACGATAGTAATGTCAAAAGTGAATCCAAAAATGGACTTCTATTTGGTAAAAATTCTGGAGGAATTTGAGGTTTATTTTTCTTCAATGTTCCGACTTAGGTTAGGTCTTTTTTCTTTAACTCCTGGACTACTTCTATAGACGAGTACCGATTGTCTGATGTTATATTTCGATTGGTATTAAATATGGGTGCTGCCAAACGAAGAACCACTTCCGTAGGATGTAAAAGTTTTGATTTCGCTTTTCCATTAATCTCCTTGCCAGTGTAAACTACAGTATTCAACATGTAGTGTGTTTTTGAATCATCCATAATCTGTATTTTCAGACAGGTTAGTAGGTTTATTGGGTATGTACATTCTGAACTCACGTCGACCCCGAAATGGTACAGACTTTTCATCTATAGTTACAAATTCTCCTGGAGAGTAATTAATTTTGTAGTTCTGAACAAATTCGTTAAATATATTAGACACGTGAGCAAGTTTATCTGTTTGTAATCTTCCAGATCTTGTTTGCTTATCATCGAATTTGAGGCATACCAAAAGAAACGAAAATCTTGCGTGTGACATAGTACATATAAAAAGATCTCGATCCCGAATGCCATCAATCGCCCACAATGATTGAATATCTTCGTGTCCCGATTTGAAAATCCCTTGCATATAAAGAAGACAGATAAAAGGTTCAATCTCTATTTTATTAGTTGATGGTTGATAAATGGTGGATAAAATTTACGTCGAGATTTTACGCCTTTTAAATTTCTTATATTTTGCACCCATGACGTCAATTTTTATATTGGTGTATAGCACAATTTTTCTATGATATCATCAGAGATATGCAATCTCCACGCTTCTAGTGCTGTACTAGGAGGATTAATTTATGCCTGACCTATTAGTTTTGGCAAAATGTTTACTAAATTATGTGCTGAAGCTACCTCTTTTTAGGTGGCTCTTTTGCCCATTTAGTTCTGTCTTTTTCGTAATAATTATGTTTACTCAAAGTTTCTTGATTTCAATTTTCAATTTCAGCGTCAGATTGTCCTAATAAAGTTTGGTCCTCGAATGGTTCCACTTCTAATTCTTCATTTGAAGGCATCCAATTAATGTCACTGTCAGTTTCATGGTCACTATATATTTCATGGTCCTTCTCCTCCCTCATCGCTTATTCCAGCGTCATCAATTATTTGAGAAAATGCCTGTTTTCATCAGTCGCAGTCAATCCTTCATCCACCTCAACCCCGTCAGTGTTTTGATCATCATCTTCCCAAAAATCATCGCCTTCTAATATACGCGTCAATTCTTCGTCACAAAGACACTTATTAGATGAAGTCATATTGGCTGCAAAATAATTAAATTATTGATGATTAAAACTAACTGCAGTTAGTTTTAATCATCTTTAGATGATGCCAATTTGGTTGGCGAAACGTGCATCCAGTCCAGTGTATGGTGTTTTGGTGTTTCGTGGAAAACTACGTCAGTGTTATCTTCGCATCAAAGGTTCCAACCCATTCCAGGAATGTGCATTATAAATAAAGTTTTTTCTTCTCTATATTTTAACATGAACGTATTTCACGGTGAACATTTTACTGATCGCGCACAATACCTCAAGATACTGTAACAAGTTCCTATTAATGGCGTTTTCCATTTTTTTTTGAAAAGTATCTAGAGCAAGGCAAATGTTTCAGAGGTAATTCTTTTGAACATAAGTACATACTTCTAAGACACAACTTTCGAGATTTTGAACATTGGAAGAAACTGAAATTTTTTTTTCATTAATTTTTGGTAGAAGCATGGCTTAATAATGCCAAATGCGTATTCGTTATTAATGAAATTCCATCTACTTTGAAATGACTGAAATATTCATTTGTATTTAAAATTTAATGTGCTTTGATAGGTACAGAAGTTACTTTGTGAATAATAACTGTTGTGCGATCTTTTCCTTAACCTATCTAAAGTATATTCTTAGAACATACATTTTACAGAGCATAAGCTGAAGGCGACAATTTTATAGTTGTTTACTAAAGTATTTGTTACCTGTTATAAAGCGCCGTCCTGCTGTTCTCTTAGCATGTCAACTTTTCACCTTCTTCAATATTTCAGGGGTCATTTCAGGAGGACTCTTGAACTCCAGCACGTTCTCAGCACCACTCTAAAACTATAGTAACACAATGTAAATTAAGTTTCGATACAGTCTCACGTGAAAACTCTTCAGTGCTAATAAATGAGTGGCTACGTGTTTATCATATCGAGCGCTTTCCCGCAACTGAATTTTCTTGAAATAATCAATATACGGCCAGGTTATGGCTATTGTTAGGGGTAGTATACTATTTTTGACGTCACTTACGGTGTGATACTGTTAATATGGATAGACGGTAATTACAATCGTGATGCATTTTCGAGTTAATATTTTACTGAACAGTGAAGGCGTTATGTGTGTTTCTATTAAAGGATATCTTTCTATTTTTATGACATAGTATCATGGTAAACATGCAAAAGTAATTTAAAAATGTATGATGATTGATTGCGACTGACGCTAAAGGCAACACTGATTTGAATAACCTAAAAAAAATTAAATAATATGTTTAAAACTAGATGATATATACGGGGTATTCCAAATTCGAGGAACAGAAGATAAATTTAAAGTTAGCACTTTTGCATATTTTTTTAAGGGTTAGAAATCCGTAGGCAAAATAATCTGAAACAATTTTTGAAAAAAATGCTAAAAAAAAGTAAATCATAAAATGTATTTCAAAACCCTGACAAGGGTGACAGGCTTATTAGATGAATCAGTTTGGTGTCTGACCTATCGTTAAAGTCTCCATGGGGGTTAAATTTAGAAATGGACCCGAAATGTCATATCAAAATCACAGTTGTCTAATAAATAATGTTTAACAAAATTCATAAATATAAGCACATCATACGTAGAATTAATAAATAACAACAAAATCTGGCATTGACACATGTTGTCACTGTACAGAATCATATGATTTTGATTTGTTTGGAAACCTTTCAATGTTATTTTTCGTGGCGTAATGACTTTTCTTCGATCCATTCGAACAACATATTTTGAATAATATTATTAAATAATTTTCATTCTTTGATAGTTGCGTGAATTTTAAATATACATTTTTAGTATTATACACTATTGTTATTATAAATTATTAATTATTATAAAACTCTAGTTGATTTAATTGTTTGGATATAAGCAAAATAACTGTTTTTAACACCCACCAAAATACAAAATGTCTCTTATATGCCTTCTCCACATTTTGTTTACCTCCTTATAATTACATTAAATTCTTAAACGTTGCTATATCTTATATTTTTTTCGTTTAGGTAGCCATTTATTTACAAAAAAGCTCTTGTTTAGTTGAAGCTTTTTCTAAAATTATTATTATATTATTATATTAAATATTAATAGTATCACTGGCGGTTCTTCTATAGGGTCATTTGGTCAATGACCTCCCACATACAAATAAAAAAATAGAGCTATTCATTTTCTGAAGTTTAAAAAATATAATATATATATATATATATATATATATATATATATATATATATATATATATATATATATATATATATATATATATATATATATATATATATATATATATATATATATATATATATATATATATATATATATATATATATATATATATATATATATATATATATATATATATATATATATATATATATATATATATATATATATATATATATATATATATATATATATATATATATATATATATATTTTTTTAAGAATATTAAATATATATATATATATATATATATATATATATATATATATATTATATATTTTTAAACTTCAGAAAATTAATAGCTCTATTTTTTTATTTGTATGTGGGAGGTCATTGACCAAATGACCCTATAGAAGAACCGCCAGTATAGTATGAAATATTTTAATACCTAAATAATATTTTTTCGCCCATGGTTAAATCTTAAAACCTCGATTTAGTCCTGCCCACGGTTTTCATGTCTTGTGTTTCAAACCTTATATTTTGCTTGCGATGTTCTAGGAATGCGATGACCCAATTTAATGAAACGTCCTTAATCCATAATCAGATAATTTAGATATAGGAATATCATTAACACAATCGAATGCCCTGCCCAGATCACAAAATTTGCCGACGGAATACTTTTCCACATCAACATGTTCTATTATTTTATTTTAAAAAATATACATATAATTTGTACAGTTGAATGAATCACCAGAAAAGCCATGATGATTTTTTGTAATTATTTTAAAAGACTAAGAAATTTAATAAATTATCTGCATAGATATCAATATTTTTAATTATATTATCAAGCAAAAAGATATTGTCATACCTATCGTTTTTGAATTTAGGTTTAGTTACTGCGTATTGCGACTTGCTGCATGGTCTTAGACCTAAGGCAAAAAAAGAGGTAAAAAAAACAGGTTCGTTGTAAAAAAGAAATTAAACCAACAAAACCAGACTGAAAAAAAGGAATGTTGTATAAATATTCACAACTTCCACTCAAGCAATTTTTTTACACAGTTAATATTACAAAGTTACAGTCATTATTCAGTTCTTTCTCTTTACCCTGTGTATATAATGACGAATCGATTTAAAAAAATATATATTATATAATAGAAACTTTACGAAGCGTAAACTTTGAGACCAACTTTTAAAATACGTTTTTTTTAAATTTCATATACTCCAACATACTGTATTAAGAAAAAGAATCAAATTTGATAGATAATTAAACACCACCGGTAATAAAAAATCCCCCTGTATCTCTGAAGGTACCTTGTGTGGGAGGATTGGGCTACACATTTAGAGACAATAAACACACACCCAACGTCCGAGTATGTTGGGCATAATTTTTGGCTTAGAAAAATCCTAGCTTCTCGACCTGGGATGGACCCGAGACCTTAAGATAAGAGGCAAGTGTTCTTATCACTCGATCGCGAAGCCACAAATAATAAAGAAAATATTTTGGTACTGTGTTTAAATGGGACATGCTGTATATGGATTTCCTGATAAATGTATGTGAGAAAATTCGAGAAAACAGGATGAACAATAAGTGGCTGATTAATGCGTGTAGAATAAATGAGATAAGAGGGGACTGTTACGTTCGTAGTAGGGCTGGGAGCGCTCAAATTGCGACAAAATTATTTGAGTTATATCACTAGGCATAGGGATATTGTATATTTTATAAATCGTGGCTAGCAATGATACCATAAGAAAGCAAGTGGATTTGTAGTTCATAAAATTACATGGTTTGTAAAATTGCAACGTTAAGAAGTCAAGATTGTATATAATAATAATAACACTTTTCCACAAAATTTATGGAGTTGCAGCTAAAAAAATTAGTCAAGTTTAAATACTCATTTTCTCGGTAATATTGAAGCTATTTCAATATTTTTTTTCTGGGATTGGTTACTTTATCTGCAGTTTAATACTTATGTTTGATTTAACTACGAGTTTTGCTATATAGTGAATCGCAAGAGGTATAAGGACATGTAAATTTGGTTTGAAATATTAATCTATAAAACATTGTACACTTAACATTTCTTTATATATGTGTGAGGTTAAGAAATAGGTACGGATTCGAAATCTATTCAATATATATATATATATATATATATATATATATATATATATATATATATATATATATATATATATATATATATATATATATATATATATATATATATATATATATATATATATATATATATATATATATATATATATTATATATATATATATATATATATATATTATATATATTTATATATATATATATATATATATATATATATATATATATATATATATTATATATATATATATATATATATATATATATATATATATATATATATATATTTATATATATATATATATATATATATATATATATATATATATATATATATATATATATATTGAAACAACAAATGTTGGCGTTTTGCTGATGTGTATCTAAAATTACGATTTAAATTATTTGTTTTATAGTTTATATTGTTTTTAATGAATTTCATTTTTTGGAAAAAAAAAACGTTTTTAACGAGTTTTGTATTAAACAATGCAAAAGATTTGGATATTGTAGAATAATTTCTGTTCTTAATATTAAATTATTAAATACATTTGCTATGTACTTCATATCGATATGTAAACATGGTAAAAATTACCAGTTTTACGGGGTGGAAAAATATCTGGGTACTTTTGTTACTATTTAGTATTTATCTATTTGCACAAATGCTTAATTTATAATATTTGCAAGTAAAAGGATGCTGACTAATTTATAACTATATTGTATCACAATTACATTTGCCAAAAAGGAATAATATACTTTTATACCATTTATCGATAAGAATAAAAGGTAGAAGGCAGTTGTGCTTCATGTTCAACATTTTGGTAGACAACTACAGATAGAAATGTTGCAAATAATTCTTGTTGTATATTTAACTGTATAAGGTCCAGTAGCCATTATACACAGGAAAATAAATCTATAAAACAAAGCCGTTCTCCTTCGTTTTCATGATGAATAACAGTAAGTATTAAAACAGTAATTAAGTGAGGCCCACTTCTATTAGTTACTTATTGGTATCCATTACTTTATAATTAGCGAGTAGATAATCAATTATCGAAGAGTTTTCCCTTGCCGTTTACTCCCCAAGAAAATGTGTTAGTGTCGAAGATGTTTTCATCAAGCTTGCACATTATTCTTATCAATTTTTCATGTGAAATTCCATGACTGCTCTTGTATTACATTTGAATGGTAACATTAACGGAAAACATTTTCTTAGTTTTTCGTTTATTTTTAATAACAAATAAAACAAAAAAGTGTTATTCATGTTGTTATTATTGCAAATACCAACAACTATCAATGAAATAGATTCCACACTAAAAAACACCACACTATATTAGAGGAACCTATTTTATACCTAATCTATTGTGACTGTTGTCACATAATCAACTAATCGGTATGGCTCTCACAATTTGTGATAGGCCTTTTTGTCACTGTCATGTTATTTTAACCTATTATTTGCCGTTACAAATTCACCTTGTTAATATCTATTTTATGGTTGCTTTCAAACATGTACTGGGCAACTCATAATTTATCTATTATTCCATATTTGACAATCAATGGAATAATGATTGTTTAGTTTGTCCAACATACATTTGATTCCATTCATTACAGCTAATTCTGTAAATCCTCGATATTTCCTTTTCCAATTCTTCTTTGGAAAAGTTGTTATTTATTTATCATGCAAATATAAATATCCTTATTTCCATAAAACCTGTAGAAAACAATATACAGCCAAAATGAACCCAAAATATCATTACAGAAATACGTTAATTTACTTTTAGTTATATAACACAAAAAACATTTACTACCCTTCGATTGTAACTTGGCACTTGGTGCCATAGAGAGAGAAGAAATATAATATCGGCACTGTGGGGCAGAGACGAATAAACCGTCTTACAGTGAAATGGCAGGGTTTATTTATTTATTTATACACCATGCTTAGATCACTGCACATCCAAACTTAATTGCCAAGCTACAATCATAGGCTACTAGTAAATCGTGTTCGAGCAGTGAGGACACTGATGAGATTTGAAATTGCCTGTCACCACGGAGTCTCAGGTTCAATCCCCGATCAAGGGGATTTTTTTAACGCAGAAATTAATCCTAGCATATTTGGATTTTGGGTGAGTCTGCTGTCTCTAAATCTGCAGTCCTCTTCCACATTTTCACGTTTTATTGTCTATACACAATCCCATATCCATTAATATAAGTAATAACATTTTCAATGTACATATCTAGATTTAACTGAATATCTAAAACATTATAATCATGGTTTCTTAATTCAACCTCTAAATCTATATTATATTTTTATTGTATATGGATGGGTGGTAGGATTTTTCCTTCGGTAGATATATCCAAGATACGATCACCACCTTCACTTGAAATTCTTGCATGTAAAAGGAATTTCTTGTAGGAATGATAAAACTGTAGACATGCTGGATTATTATTCCACCCATACCAAGATCTAAAAATAGAGAATAATTAGGTTATATATAGGGCAATCAGATTTGCAAGTCAAACAAAAAAATAGTATAATAATAGAAAACGAACCTTTTAAAAGTGAATGTTCACGTTAAAAATCAATATTTAAGAATTTATAAATAAATGCGACATGTGAATCTAATGAAATGAGATGTGAAAGTAAAATAATAATTAACGGATTACAATAATCATAAATTGTCATAAGCGATACAACAATCACCGATATTAGTCATTATTGTCTAAGAGTTAAATAAATTTAAAGTTGCTTTTGACTCGTTATCAACACTAAACAGTACTTATGATAAATTTTGTTTACGTCACAACATTTTAGTTTAAACAATTACCTGATGCTGCAAAAAAACACTTCTAGATGATCTTGACTAACTTTGCACGTCAAAAAATAATTTAATTTTCTACTCAGTACATAATCATTAAAAAATTCCAAGGATAGACTGGATTGCTAAAGCGAATTCTAAAAAGGAGTTTTCTTTTTTTGTTTGCCAGAATAATTTTAAATTAGAATCTTTTAAAGATAACCAATAATTCAGTGTTTCGACAAGAAAATCATGCCATACAAAAATTGTTCCTTTCGAAATGTGGATGGTATTGCCGTTAATTCTTCTAATGTTACATTTTTCAGATACGACCTTCTGTCATAGTACGGCAGTATAAGTACCTTATCCTTTACCGGTGAAACGTTATTCTGCTGGATGGGATTCATTAGCCGCAGAATATTTGTGTAGCTCCGAACTGAACAAGTCATCCTCCCTAAAACATAATATACACATATACATATTTATAAACACACAATTATTATTTTTTCTAACTAATTTATAGATTGTAACATAAAATTTAATTAACTGGGATTCCTAAAAAAAACTTACCCAAGTAACCTTAAACGAAAAAAGAAATAAACAGTGAATTTCTAATAAGAAATCGTCTCTTGTAAATAAATAATTAAAGAATACTTCAACTAAAAAAGGCACGCACAGTATAAATCAAAACAAAATGAAAATCGAAAGCACAATAAAAATATTAATCAAAACGTAAACAACACAGGTAAACAAAACCAATACAATTACTCAAAATGGTTGCCCCCACGATTTCATTGAAAAATTTTATGCGCAGTCGTCTAAAGGCATTCTAACTTTATTTTTGCCTATGGACTTAATGCATTATATTTCCTACATTGGAAACTTGGTCGATGATGGTTGAAAGACACCGGCCTTAGTATATTTTCTTCAGTGTCCACTATCACATCCAACACTATAACCTCCTCATCCTCAGTTCCGATTTCCGGTGTTTCTAGTACAGTTACCAGTGTTTCCACATCACATTGTTCGTTTTGAACTAGTTTGATAAATAGATAGCGCGGCACTGGTGAGACGTGTATGCGCAGATTGATAAATTTTGGATATTCAATTATCCATGCCTATTGGTACCGATACCAGAGAGTCTTCGGTACGAGACCGATATCGAGACCGATACGTACCATACGGACCCGAGGTCGACACGAGATTAATCTAGTCTCGGTCTCGTCTCGCCGAGACTGAAACACTAGTAAATTCTCCTGATTTAAAAGACGGAGGAAATTGTAACAACGAAATATATAACTACAATATTGTACTTTAATCATTTTCTTTGTCCAGAATTACAGAAAATAGATAATGCAACTGCATGTTTTTACATAAATGCATTTAATGTTAAGCATCAAAGATTGTAATATTAGTTGATTTCACCACATAATTGTAATATGTAGATAATTTTATTACAATTATTAAGTTACATAATTCTATACCTCAAAGGCTAACAGTACTATACTTTAAACTATGTTGTCGCCAAACCTAATGTTATATACCAATATATTTTTCGTAATCTTATAATTATTCTCATTATGTCACTTATAATCCCACAGAAGAAATTCTAAGTTCCCAAGTTACAGCACATCCGAAATATATTTCATTAACTTGATTTACAAACGTTTTCACGCTCTCCTGAACAATTTTTATTTGGTAACTTAATATCCATTACCTCTGAGATACACAATTTTAGTTTTAATTGTATATTATAATAATAATTTTGTATAATTTTTGTAATTAATTGTTAAAGCTAATAACTCGACAGTAGTGTTCTTTGTCTTTAACTTTTTTTTAGAAACTCATAGGTCAATCGTGACGTCTACGTAAAATGATCAATAATTATTTAATAATTTAATATTGCAGTGATGTATAGTCAGTGATGTCAGTAAACTGAATCAGTGGCGGAGTAATATATTTTTTCAATTTCTTTCTTAATATTATAACTAGACATAGATATAACTTATGGCATACCAAAGACGGAGTTAATTCTCCTATTATATTCCATACTGCACGCAATATAATAGCCATAAAAAGGAACCGTAATTTTTAGCTGAGGAGTTTCGTATCCACAATCTCTTAATGTAGTTTTATTAGTTGGTTTGGATAAAATTAGTAAAGGAAACCAATTCAATCACTTTCGAATTTCTTCCAGAAAAGCTTTGGTTTTCAGTCAAATAATATAATTAAATAAATAAATAAGGTCACTTATAATAATAGGATTCTTGGGTGAAACAATGACCATTGGGCAATAAATTATGGTTTTTACCTAGTTTCAATGCAAGGGGTAAGATACTGTTTCATTACAACTGTAAAATTTTATGAAAGAAAATCTGTATATCCCTGATTTTTTTCTTCGTTTTACCAATCTTTTTCTGTTGTGCTTGTTTTCCCACAACCCTCGATTTTTCCTATTAAAAACTCCTGCCATAGAAAAGGATGAATCATCAGTCCATAATATTTTAGTAAAAAAAATAGGGATCTTCATCGAACTTTTTAATCATCTGGCGGCAAAAGTCCAGCCTTTTCCTTTTATGAGCCTCTGTTAAAACTTGTACGGGTAAAATTTTATATGGTCTATAGCTGTTATTTTTTAACGTACGTTGGATTTTGGAATAACTTTTACCTAATTGATCGACTGCATTATTTTTTACTATATTCAAAATTTTCTAAAAAATAATACAATGTTTCAAAAAAAGTCTATTCACGAATAAATAGGGATGAGCTTATCTTCGAAATGAAGCAGTATATCTAGCTGTTCTTCCTGGTTTGCTTGAACTACACGCTTTTTTCTACTAAAACTGGAGGTATTATTCACCTTTCGGTAAATATTTTTGAACGTATTTTCTGATGGTGTTGGACGATTTGGATACCACACCCTATATGCTTTTTTTTTGCTGTACGTTTATTTTTGTTATTTTGTATATAACAAGTAAATATTTGGACTTTTTCTTCCTCACTGTAAACCATTTTGATTATTTCATTAAAGAAATGTCACTTTTCAAACATAATAGTTGTCATTTTCATAGCTCACTTTAATAATGTTAACTTTTCCATATTTACAGTAACTAATTTAACTAAGATATTCGACGTTTAATAACTGAAAAACGGTATATGGTAGGGGTAACATATGGCAAATTTTTGAAATCAGTAACAAAGGATCATTCCAAAAATTTCATAATATACAGGGTATCCCATTTAAAAAAAATATATAACTTTTTTGTATTCCCTGAAATCTGCATGCTACTGTACTTTTGAGAGCATTTTAACAAAATACAGTCATAACCACACAACTTTTATTTAAAACTTTTTTTTCTATAGGCAATAATAACGATGATAGGGGGTGGGTAATTTATAATGAATAACCCTGTACATATAAAAGTATAAAAATAAAATAAATTATATAATATAAAACAACATGTGGAACAAACAATAAAAAACAAACGGATATATGCCCCTACAAATAGATACAGGACACATGCACATACAAATAATTTTTTTTTTATGTTTAGGCCTATCCAAAAACGTAACACCTAAAAATATATAAACCTGAAAATATGAAAATAAAATTAATAAACAAAGCATATTTTAGGTTAAAACGTTCATAACTTTATAAGTAAAAAACAGTTTTTTAGTAAAACCAATCTCAGACTGATCATATAGTACAGAGGTTTTTATTTAACATTTTTGATCGATTTTTAGGAGAGAAATGCCAGAAATAAAATAAAAAATAAAAATAAAAATAAATAAGCAGATAACATAAATATGTCCCTTACAATTTTTCAAAATTTCTTATAATTTGCAATATGATTTTTGTGTACGGTAACTATAAAATTTGCTATAAAATATTTTCAATATTTTGCATTTCATTGGATTCAGTGAAACGCTAGTGACTTAACTGGTCAAAGCCCCTGTAAATCTCTCAACTAATTTTAAACGCTTTGTGAATAATTAAACATCTTTTGATATTAATACCCTATTACTGTCTATTTTTAATAGTATTTAAAGTCATCATAAATAAATTAATAAATTACTGTCAATTAAATTATTAATTTTAAATCAATTTGATTTGTTTGAATTATTTTTATTGCCCTGAATTTTAGAATTTGGACAACAGATATAGGTACTACAAAAATTGACAAATTGTTTTTTTACACAAAAGATATATATTTTCTTAGTAGAAGTGTATTGTTAGTGAGCAATGCCATTTTTTATTTGCGTATTAACATGTTTCTTCGATTTCCAAGTTACTACATTTGCGGAAATATTTCAGTTAATTATATGAACAATTAATTATCATCATCAACGTTATTAATATACATTTTAAGTCTTTTTTGGTTCTGTTTTTTTAACGGCTCATTACTAAGCCTGGCCAAGCGATGGTAGATTCAGGCGCAATACCAATGCCATCGCGCGCTTGTTTACGATGACGATGACACGACACACTTCAGTTGTTATCTGTCGGTCGATGCATAGAGTCCTAATAAATAATAAATAATGTTGAGAATAAAGAGTAGAAAATGACCGTACGCTGATAAAGTGAATAAATTTATCGGTGAATTTCCGGATTTATTCTATGATGGATGTAAAATAATTTGTAAAGTTTGTGATCAAGACTTAATGTGCTGGAATAAATACGGCTGCAAAATTCATGTCAATAGTAACCGGCATAAAAATAAAAAAATGGCGTGTCTTCTTTGGAACCTCAGTTTATGTTTGATTTACTGTTAATGCTGATTGCCTGTGATGTTCCCCTGCGCATATTGAATAAACCAGCATTTCGGGAGTTCTGGAATAAATACAATCCCCAGATGAAGTTACCAAGTCGTTCATCGTTACGTAGATATGTACCAAGTGTTCGTGAAGACATTATAAATAGGATTAAATGTGCATTAAAAACTACACGGCTGTGGTTATGTGTTGACGAGACGACAGATTGTAAAAAAAATTCTATTTTAAATGTTATAGTACGTGTACTCGACCCTGTTAAACCAACATTTCCACTTTTACTAGCTAGCAAAAGACTAACTGCGTGTACTGGCTAAACAATTACGCGGGTGGTGTTGGAGACTTTTGAAAAATTTGAACTGTCAACAAGTCAAGTGTTGATATTTGTGACCGACGGGGCTGCGACAATGCGTTTGGTGGGCCGTTTTCTTCAGAGACGATTGTAGGTTTTTACAATGTTACGTGTAAAGTGCATGCGTTCCATCTTGTAGCAGAAACGATTCGAAAATGTTTTCCAGAGGTAGATGCATTAATAGCAAATACAAAAAAAGTATTTCTCAAATCTCCTAAATGGCTTCGAGCATTTCACACACTGTATCCTGGTATTCCGGAACCACCAGAGCCGATTCTTACACATTGGGGAACGTGGTTGAAGGCAGCTTTTTATTATGCTGAATATTTTCAACAAATAAAAGCTGTGATACTACAGTTCAACCCTAACGAGGCTGCAGCTATTAAGGAAAGCCAGACAAGCTTTCAAGGTGTTTCCCTTGAAACAGATTTAAAAACTATTTATAACAATTATAGAGGACTACACGACGCAATAGAAAAATTGAAAAATACTTCGTTGTCGTTAGCGGAATCGCTGCAAATAGTGGACGACGTACATACACAGCTACAGACTATAAATGACACAAAAAATAAGCCCTTTATTGAAAAATTCGAGAGTGTATTACGGAAAGATCCTGATTTTACCAAATTAAGACAAATTTGTGATGGTGCATCTACAGCTTCGTTAACTGAGAGAGTATTGTATTACTAGATTGAAGGTCTTTTAAAATAAACATTCCGGAACTTTACTGAGCCGTAGAAACATATGTGATGATACACAGTTATTATAGAAGTGCTCCCGCTTGTGATAACGACAACCAAGCTACTTCATAAATCTGCTTAAGAAGGTGAGTTTTGTACATATTTTTATAAAGTGTACCAGTATTAATAAAATTTACTTCCATTTATTTTATTTATTTATTTATTTATTTATTTATTTATTTATTTATTTATTTATTTATTTATTATTAGTTATTACTTAGATATACAATGTACATGTGTGAACGTCATTTAACAGTTTAATAATAATGTGCAGCACTAAGCTTACAAAATATAAGAAAATACATAAAAAAAGAATGTAAAGCGAACGAAATAGTCACATACATCAAAATATATAAAATATATAAGATATAATTATTGTACTTATTCAAGTATTATGATATGATGCATACCCAGTACGTCTCTGTAGGATTAATGACCTTGGCCAGGCTTACTCATTAATATTAACATCCTGGAAAAGTTTAGTATGTTACTGTTCCACACACACACACACACCATTCCCTGCGACATTTGCCAAATGCCGCAGCTGAGACTTGAACTAACGAGAGATAAACAGTGGCTAGCCGTGTTCTGTCACACAACAACTCTCTAGCCAACTATGCTATCGTCTCGGTATTTTAAAAACGCCACTATACATCAATGCCCTAGCCAGGAATCGAACCCGGGACCTTTTGGTCCCAAACCTAACTCACATTATACCACAATACATCTCTGTTCTATTTGTCCGACTATTATTTTTTGTACAGGTAAAATTTCATAGGCTCTAAAATTTATTCTTTTTAAAATCTTATGTATCAGTCCATGGGAATACCGTAAATCTCTTTGGGAAAAATAGAATGGAAGAATTGGGGTTTTCTTGAAAATGGAGAAGAATTTCCAAATTTTATTCTTCATGGTCTGAAGTTGTTATTTTTAAATTCTTGAGAGAACCAGCTTCTCTTAGTTTCTTGGCGACTCTTGAAAATGCCATTTTTGAGGGAAGTCTTGTATAGGGAAATTTTCGTGCATAATCTCGTCTTGCTCGGAACGCATTTTTGTTATTTTCCAAGTAAACTGACAATATATCATAACATTCAACGTCAGAAAGATGTATTTCTGTTTAAACTGAACACTTACAACAAAATAATTACAAACGTCGTCACTTATTAAAATGTCATTTGAAACAACTGAAAAGCGCTCTTACTGAAAAGCACGGTTAACTTGAATTCAGAGATAATATGGACCGAGGATATTTTTTCAAATATTTTCAAAACTACAAGAGACACTATATTATAAGTATATATTTTTGAAATCAAATAAAAACGCAGATTTTAAAAACATAGAAAATATAAATGGTGATCGATTTAAAAAGAAACATAAGTTAGGTCGATAACTATTTAACGCGATATTCAATTGGTTTTCCGATTGCATGTTCTAGGTGTACGGGAAAGCTCCTAAAACTATTTGTATTTGCAATTTTGTATACCCAAAAATAAGGGCTAAAATAGCGATGCACAATTTCGCATGAATACCCGGTACCTATCATTCTCAGGTGTTCGGATCATCTCTTGCAGTCCATAAAACATCATGAAATTGCAAAACTGGATCGAGGATTTTTCAAGGCAGCAAAAAGAAGCTCATATGAACTCGGTCTCATATTCGACACTCGGGAAGGAGGTAAAAATTGTTTGCTCTAAGGTTTACATAAACTCCAAACTGGAAGCAAAATTTACACGGTTCCAAATATACTAACATTTAAAACATAAATTTCATATTCTGAACTAATGGCATCTAGGTCATGGTGAAGGTTAATTTTTTTTATTGTTAAAGTGTTTGTTGGTTTTTTTATTTTGTAAATTTTAATACGCAATTCCTTTAAAAGATTTGCAATAATGAAATCATTTATTCAGGCTCATTTTTTTAGGTTCTTGTCTATCAAAGTTTGGGAGGATGTCGGCTCTGAGTCGTGAAGAAGATTTAATATCTTTCTTTTTTTAAGTCAATAGTTAAATGAATCAAAAAAAATAAAAAAATTTATAAAAAGGATACATTGGGGTAGGAAATTGCTTTAGTGTTTAACTATTGTGTTAAAACACTGGTATAGTAATAATAATAATCGAGGATCGAATTAGATACCTATCGAATAATTCGGTTTTTCGATATTCGATATTCAATATTTTTCGAACGAATATTCGAATACTAAAATCTGGAAAATTCCCAGCCTTAGTCAAAATATAATTTTTGTTTTTTTTACAAAAATCTTAAAACAAAGATCTTATGTTTTAAAAAACCGAGTCATAATTAATTTTCTAAGGTTTTTTCAGAATAATGATATTTGATTGATTTGTGTTTCAGTTCATTTGTTCTCCTGAAAGGTTACAGCACTTAAGCGGGCAACAAAATTGTCCTCATTTGACATCACATGATATTTGAATATAAATAATTTAATAATCTCCTCACAGTAGGTAACTGAACTATAATTAGTTATCTTTTTTCAAAACACCTTATATCTAACCGAATGTTCATTCATAAATCTATAAATTAAAGAAACAACAAATTTTCCACCATTTTGAAATTAATATTATCTTAACAGGAACTGAATTATAAAACAATGAAATGCAGAATATCAGACTCCAGCATTTAACGTAACGATTTTAATTTTGCGGAAGTAATTCAGTATTCTTAATTTCCATTTTTCCTCTAACAATAAGTTTTACAGATAGGTATTCTTTCTCGTAAATTGACCTTAATGACTTACATAAAACTTTTACGGAAAGCGATCAATATGGCCGTTACAAACATATTCATTCATATTATGGAACGTACACTTTGCGATTAAAACAAGGTGAGTGAAAGAATTGTTCTAAATGTGTTTATTTATTTATTTTATTTTTTTAATAACAAAACAATAGACCAATTAAAATAGGCAGTAAAATACAAAATAGAAAATAATTTGAACATGAAAAAAAAAATATAAAGTAATAATAAAAAATAGTGCGATATACATATACATACATACATACATAAATACAAAATAAACAAAATTTAACGTACATCACAAAGTATTACACAAAGGTGTTAAAATATTATTGGGATATGTGTTAAAGTACTTATACAGGGTGTCTCACCAGGAAATGCATCGATCGATATAGTGAAGTACTCACCAGAAAATTTTGAAAATTTAGGGAGCTATTAACGGCAATGTCGCCAATCTAAGTAAAATAATTACAAGCATCTGGCACTTCCGGTTATACCGGAAGTCGATACCAACTTGCTTATTATAAATGGAACACCCTATATATTTTAGGGTTTTCAAAAGGAGCATCAAATTCTGAGTCAAAAACATCTGGGATACCCTATGACTAACCCCAGCCGTTTCAGAGATATTTGACATGTTAAAAAAATTTTGACAGGTGTAATGGTTTACAATAACCTTTATAACTTTCTTCGTGTAAAAGATAATAATTTGCTTTTTGGCACGCATAAAGACCATAAAGTGAGCTATAGTTTAAAGAAATACAATAATAGTATACCAAGCGTTCCATTTTTGACATTACATTTTGTAAACTTCAAACCCCGAAAACTTGTTTAAGTCAAATAGAACACCCAATATTTTTTTACATCAAGTTATGTATAATTAAATCTCTTTTTTTCTGATATAAGCATTGTGGGGGCTTAAGTTACAACTTTTTGAAACATTTGCGATTTTCTTAAAAATTCTAAACTTTTTAGTAAAAATGTTATCAAATTAGCCATGATTAGAAACCATCAGTAATATCAGTTATTCTCTTATGTCAAAAAATGCCATTGCGTTTAAATTACATCCACGAACACTTTTTGAATTTGTTTATTATTTATGGAGAATGTGATAAAGTAATATCAAGAACTTGTAGTACATTTGTTACTAGATATCCCCAAAAACGGAATATAACACTAAACACTGTAACATGCCTATTAACTGGATTGAAGACACTGTGCATAAAATAGCTAAGATAAAATCAACTAAAAACTTGATTTCATTTTAATTTAATAATGGTTCAAAATTCCGCCCTCGGACCTCCACACATTTTTCGCACCTTCGGATTAGTTCTTAATGGGTAGCTCTTCTAATTGAATCCTGTGATAAGTTTTGAAATGCATTTCTTACTCTCTGTATACAATCTTCAATAGTTGTTAATGGGCTCTCATTAACTTTATTTTTAATCATTCCCCAAATAAAATTATCTAAAATTGATAAATCGGGCGAGCGAGGAGGCCATAGGAAAGGTCCATTATTGTCGATCCATTGATCGTCAAGAGTTTCTTGTAAAATATTATTTATCAAATACACGTTATGTGGGGGGGCGCCGTCGTGCTGATAAAAAAATGTTTCTATGTTTGGCGAGAGGTAAATTTTCTAAATAGTTATTCAAATTGTGTGAAATATTTAGATATTTCACCTAAAAAAAAAAACAAAAACAAACAAATTAACTGTACAGTTATTAGCAGAAGAAATTGTCTAAAAAAAAATATTAGTGATATTCCACCAATGTGATTTTTTTGAAACGTCAAAATGAGACTTTTGAAATTATAAAAAAATGTGACTTTTTGGAAACGTCAATATAACTTTTTTGAAATGTCAAAATGTGACTTTTTGAAACGTCAAAAAATGTGACTTTTTTGAAACGTCAAAAATTATTTTTATTATAAACTCCACTACACGTCGAGTTTTACTACGGTGAGGAAGTTCTGATCCCCAAGTAATTGACAGCGATAGTTTTAGATTTTTTTTTATAAGAATATGTATAAAAAAAATCTAAAATACTAGTTCGATGTTAATTTTTAATAAATGACTGTATTTTCCTGTCACTGAAAACAGTATAATCACAAAGGTACAGGGTAAGGCACATGAAATATGCCCCTCCCCATTTTATTGTTAATTCTAAAAATATTTTATAGCTGCATTACGCCATCTTATGATGGTATTTGGTAAATGTATTTTAAATTTTAGTTCAAATATAAAATTTAACTAAAAATGCACAGGTTAATCAAACATGTTTTTCGTAAATGACCACTATATTTTTTGATAAATTGACAAAGCTCATTGAGGCGATTCCAAAAATATGTAACTGTAATATATCTGCTTCAAAAATAAGGTCAGATAGATTTAGTATTCTCAAATAAGAATTTCTATAGAGAATAATAAAATTACAAATAAAATGAAAATAAAATTAAATAAAAAAAAAAAGAAAATATATCATAATTAAAAAATTGTAATGTTTCTTTTAGTAGTACTTTCTTTATTTATGAGACAAATATATTACAGCTATACAAAAAAAAAAAAAAAAAAAAATATAATTTTAATATAAAAAAAAAGTAAAATTTTTTTTTATATTAAAATTAATAAAAATAATAAATAATATAATAAAAAAAAAAATAAAAAAATAAAAAAAAAAATAAAAAAAATTATAAAAAAATAAATAAAAAAAAAAAATAAAAAAAATAATAATTTAAATATTAAATTAAAAAAATAATATAATTAATTTTAATTATAAATTTTAGTTAAATTCAAAAAAAAATTAAAATAAAAAATTTGTATTATATAAAATAAAATATAATAAATTGTTCTTTTTCTTATGAATATTGTGATAATATTAGTCGAAAATAATTCACGTGAATGTACTAATTTCTTACAAATATGTAAAAAATACAACACAATGCCCAACTACTTAAGGCCTGCTCCTTATACCAAAAAAAATGCAAAAAGTATTTAGAGTTGAAATAATTTAAAAAAAATTTTTTCTATGTCGCTGTGTTTTTAGTTTTTCATTTTCGTCTTTGAAATTTTGAAAAATGGTAAAAAAACTAAATTTAAAAAAAAAATCCAATTGACTATTATATTCCTCAAATTCATATATTTTCTAATAAGTCCTATCCGGTACATCTTTTTCACTACAACGAATCTAATGTATTTAATAAATATTAAAAATCAAGAGTAAAAAGTAATACAAATATAATTCTCTTAATATATCAGAAAAAAAAGAAAAAGAAATGTACCGATCAATAAGAATTTCGTATGTTTCTGTATTATTAATATTGAGTATCAAACTCTATACAGATGACTAATCAGAAAGAAAATTAAATATTGTATTCTGTTGAAAGTTTTTAATTTTCTGTGAATACTCATTAAAAATTGTATCTATTTCAAAAAAATAAATAAATTTTCCTATATTGTAATATATGTACTTGTTAAAGAAAAGTTTTGGTTTTTTTTGATAAATTTCTTAATAAAAAAATCAGTAATAAAAAAAAGATTTATAAAAAATATAAAAAATTTAAAAATTTATATAATATTATAAATTAAATATTTATTAAAAAGATTTATAAAAATTATTTTAAAATATGTTTTTATTTAAATTATATTAATTATAAAAAAAATATATAATATTTTTCAAATAATTGTATTAGTATCTTGGAAGATGTATTGGGAAAAAGATTTCCAATTTCCGATTTTAAAAATTTAAAAGAAAGCAGTTTATAGAATAATTATGTGATTGTAATTTTGGATTTTTTTAGGTATTTTTATATTTTGTATTTACAATGTTGTACTAGTTTTTATATTTACTATTTTACTTGGTAACTTAATTATTTTTTTCCTTATTTAGTAAGGTTGCAACTTAATTGGGCTTGCCTTAAAGTTGTTGTAAATAAATAAATAAATTAGTTTGTTTAAATAAAACTATATTTTATATATGAAAAAATTCTAAATTTTCTTTTCTAAAAACCAGCAGTGTGAGGCGCGAAGGTGAATTCTTCCATCTTCTAAGTATATGCTGTGGTGTAAAAGAGAAAAACATGTATGAAATTTCGCCAATTGTTGTAAAAGTTGATTTGCGCGAATTCAAACAGTCTGGTGCAAAAGGGTCGGAAATGTTTACGACGTCATAGGACGACTTGATGAACGTTAGTGTTGTACACCCCCAAAACTAAATCCTGGCTATAATTGGGTCGCAAAATTTGAATTTTGTTCGATATTAAAACAAAATTTTCATTTGTGGTGAATTAAAACAACCGTGCATTATATATCTCCTAATTCCCTGGGAAGGGGGGTCTAAATCCGCCCTATGACGTTGACTTCACACTTCTTGTACTTCATTCCTTACTTGAACGGCAGTCATGTGTCGATCTCGCAAGATAGAAATCATGATGAACCAAACTTCACGAGAAGTTGTGCTTCGATTTCTTCCAGATTCTTCCCGGCCTTCTGCGGCAATCGTAATAAGACTATGACAACAATTATTTGAGGTGTCCTCCATTGATACGTATCACTCGCGCAAACGCTTCTCTAAAGAAAACATATTACTGCGTAAATCTGGTTGATTTGGTAATTATTATAACAGTTATTGATATAGTCTTAATTTTAATTAATCTGTTTTTAGGTAATAAAATTTGTTTCTTGGTAATTCTCGTTTGTATTTGCAAAATAGTATTTCACATAATAATTGATGCTGCGACATGTAATTGAAAATATCTCGAAAACGGACGCACCTGGCCAAATTACCCAGGTATACCTTTTTTGTAGTGTTTGAGTCAAGGATTACCAAAGTTAAAAGAAAGGTAAAAAAAACCTAACCGCAATTTATTTTTAGAGTATAAAATATCACATTACCCCTGTTAGTACGGCACTGGATTGTTAGAATGCACTGAAAATTTGTCTGATTACTGCTCTTTCTAAGTAATTGTATACAAAAAAATAATTCCGTTGATTTACTCTGTTGAAAGATATGAGTAAAAGAGTGATCCGCTTGTCGACCATTTAACACCCTGTATCTTATTAAGGTAGCATTTTCGGAAAAAATTCGTTTAGATTTTCGTATTATAATAAATCCTTAATGAAGGGTTATTTTCCGAAAATGTGGTGATCTGCTTGTATCGTGCCAATTTTTAAATCAGAAAGACAAACTCATCTCTGAGAATTACAGGCCTATCTCTAAACTGTATATTAGTGCTAAGCTGTCTGAAAACATAATCATTGATTACTTATATTATAATGTGAAAAACATGTTAAATGTTGAACAGCATGGTTTTGTAAGAGGTTGATGTGTTGATTCAAATCTGTTCATTTATTCTGAATACATCCTAAAAAAGTTAAATAATAGATTACAAGTCAACCCCACATATACCGGTTTCAGCAAGGCTTTTAATACAATTAATTATTCCATTTTTTCAACAAAGCTTGCTGATGTTGACATACATGGAAATGTTTTAACTTGATTTGAATCATATGTAAAAAATAGGTATCAAGCAGTCACATTAGGCAATTATAAATACAATTATATCCATGTATCGTTGAGAGTACCACAAGGGTCTCACTTGGGGCCGCTCTTATTTAATATTTATATAAATGGTATATCTGTTTTAAATTTTCTGAATTCTTATGTACGCCGAGAATCTAAAAATATTTCACTCTATAAGTAGCCTAACAAATAATTCCAAGATTCAAGAAGATCTTGACATATTATACGTATATTGCGATACAAATGGTTTCTTCTTAAAGTTTTCAAAGTGTCAGCACATCCCCTTCAGTAGAAATACATTATTAAGATTAACAACTTATAAATTATCAAATAACATTTTAAATACCGTAAACCAAGTCAATGATCTAGGAATAATATTCGATACGAAGTTATTATTTGATTTGCATATATGCTATATTTCTAAAAAAATGAATGAAATGTTAGGTTTCCTATTTAGGCTCTCGCTATGAATTCACTAATTATAAAACACTTAGATGTCTATATATGTCTTACGTAATAACATCTAAATTATGGATCCCTAATTTGGAATCCTCAATATAATGTATATATTGAGAAACTGGAACAGTTCAGAATAAATTTATAAGCTATATGAAAAAAAAATATTTTCCACAAATAAGTGAAAGATGTGTAATTCGTAAAATTCTAAACATATTATCACTTGAGCACTGACGCAGTCTCAGATATTAAATGTTTATTAAAAGCAGTGAACTATGTTATTGACTCAACAGATATTGTCAGCACCATTAAATTTAATGTACCGACTTACTTACCAGACAAAATTATCCATTCTTCGTGGAACAAGCTAATACAAATTATTATTTAAATTCTCCTCATCGTAGTGCAATTAAAACTGTATAATAGTCTCTCTCAAATTACTACTACTGATATATTTTTTGATAACTTTACACATTTTTAAAACTCATTAAAAAAATATTTTCTCCAAAATGCTTGATTCTATCTATCATTTTTGTTGATTATTTAGTTCTTATTTATTATTTGTCAAATTTTAATTTTTTTTTCGCCATCGGCATCTTGATATTTCTCCTATAATTTTAATTCTATTTCAATGTCTCCCTTGTATTAATATGTTTACCTTTTGCATACTCACCTTTAATACTGTCCTATATTCTTTTAACTGTATAATTTTAATTTATTTTAAATTTATATTTTAATTAATTTCACTTTATTAGTATTAGTATTTTTGCATTTTTGTAATTTAGAGTTTTTTATTCTATTAATTTGTAGTTATGTATTTTTTTTTTTCTGCAACTTGTGGGTTCGTCCTGTATGTATTCCATATACAAATAAATAAATAAATAAATAAATAAACCTATTGAAACATTAACATTTTCTGTTTCTGTTTTTTCTATTTTCTCTTTCTAAATAATTATACTCGAAAATAATTTTCTTTCATTTTGTGAAAATGTGTAACAATTAATTCTCCTAATTTAAAATGGCAACGTTAACAAGGGAATACAAATTACTCTCATTATTTAAAACAGTATAAGATATTAGCTCCTTCTTGAATCTTTATTTTGTGGAAAACATTTGTAATAGAATTGTGTCAAGTAAATATATAAGTAAAACAATTGAAATTGAAATTGAATTAAATTCGCATATAATGAGAGGGCTACTTTTTTGCTATATTAAAATATTAGGAAGCAATCCTGGCTCCTAATATTTTATCTGTACAGGGTGTCTGGAAATTCCGTAGCCATTTTTCAGGGGGCGATTATACATGGAAAAATATGAAGAAAACTTCCTATACACATGTGCTCGAAAATTATTCCTACGGGAGCTAGAGCCTGAAAGAGGTATAAGAATGTTTCTAGAGCCCCTTGTAGGTTAGGATGTTGCCTTTATCAAGAAGGAGGTCTTTTTGGGCATCTAATTTGAATTATTTATTTATTTAATTATTATTTTATTTTTTTAGAGTTTAGGTATTATTTTTCTTTATAATTTATGAGAATATTAATTTATGTTTTTAGAATTATAGTTTATTTCAAGCTTATTTGCAGCATAAAAAACTTCCGCTTCTTTGAATGCGGTAAAGGGATCAAAGAAGCCGACGTTTTTTATGTTGCAAATAAGTTTAAAATAAATTGTACGTTTTGTTTTGAAATAAAATCAATATTTGATTGTGTGCTGTTCTGATATTTTTCACAATTTTTGTGTGTTACTATCTGAGGCGTCTCGGAAGAAAGAAACATTGAAATTGTGAAACATTCAGATAATTTTAGTAAATACGTTAATATGCAAAGATTTCTTTAGATGAAATAGCAACACTTCCCACCACGGCTTTAGGGATACTGATTTTACTTTACTTTTAACTTTATCTGAATTTGTTTCGTATGCACCTCCCAGCATGCGCCCTGACGCAATCGTTAACTTTCGTTCGGAATTTGTAATCAGACGGGCAACTGTAAACTGCGCATGCAGCTAGTCGTATATCTAGTGGGTTGGCTCTCTCTGTATAAAGCACAACAATAAATATTATTTTATAAACAAAAACGACTCCGAAAATGTCTTTCAAAACAGAGATTGAAAAGATACTGCTCAAAAAACCAGTTATTTGATTTATGACAGGAACGCTTTGCGGCGACAGTGTTACCTGCCTAAGAAAAAGCTCTTTCTGAAGGTTTACCTACCTAGTACCTGCCACCCACATTTTGGATACATACCTATTTGATAATTTGAACATATTTGAATACTCGAATATTCGAATATACTCGATTATTCGATTATATTCGATTATCGAATATTCAAGTATATTTGTTTAATCGAGTATATCGAATACTCGAATAATCGAATTTCAATTAGAATTAATTCGAATTTGAATAATCAAATATTTGATTAATCGAAACACTATAATTACACCCCTTAATATAAAGAGCGGCTCTACTGAACTTATATGATCACTTGTCATTAGTCCTTAATGGTTGCGTCTACGCATAGCATTTGAAATTAATAATTTGACGTCTAAATAGTTGAGGTAAAATAAAGTTTAATTACAATTTAACTTACGAATTGTAAGATGTCGGAACATAACAAGAAAATAACAAAAAATTTGAAAATAGCGCCCTGTAATTATTGTTTTACTATAATTTAAAACTCTTGAAGTAAACCATACAAAACACTACTAAGTAGTTTGACACATTTTTTCTCTAAAAATATTGTTTTATGAATGTAATTTTTTTCTATAATTTATTTAATGGTATCTCACACCAAATAAAAAATTGTTACTACTGTTGGTTTTTATTGAGAGGCTACATAAAGGAACAAATTAAAAACCGTGTTAGTCAAAAATTAACCAGTAGGCCTTGTGCTACAACAAAAATACATCAGGCAGTATATTACACAGGGTATTTCTAAAATAGGGTTCCAAACTTCTACAGCGTGTAGGACTCATCAAAATAAGTCAAAAAGTTTTTATAAATATGTGGCATAAAACAAACACCTAGGGAGTAAGAGGGTCCTTAAAAGAGTTCAAATGAATTGAGGGTCCTTAAAAGATTCAAATGAGATTAGTTTTTTTTTTTCTATTATTTCAAGACCGATAAAAGATAATAGGCAAAATTGGCTAGTACTAATTTCTTGCTTTGCATTGAAAACGCATACTTTTTTCCTCGAATAAATAATAACGTTGCTGATTTACTACTTTTTTTTCTACCGCCATGCGTCAAGAACATGATAATTTTCAAACTCAATTTGCTCGATAATTGTTGCCGATATCGACTTCTTTAAGTAAAAATGTTCAGAAATATAAATTTTTGGTAAAAATTAAGAGAAAGTTAAACAAAAAAGTAAGAGGGTGCAACGCCTTTGTCTCTCCCTAAAAGGCACGCCCATGATTTTAATAATCAAAAATGAACTTGCGTATCTTATTCAGTATAAAAAACTAAGTGAATGCAAAAAATTTTGTTTATTTATCCTAGGGGTTCAGATAAGATAAAGATAAAGATATCCGAACTCCGTAGGGGTGTGTTTTATACCACATGTTTATAAGAATTGTTTGACTTATTTTGATGAGTATTATACGCTGTGGAAATTTGACACCCTTTTATAGAAACACCTTGTATATATTTTTATCATTTATTGTTACAATAATTTGTTATTTTGTATTGTCTACAATTATTTTTTTTGTATTGTCTACAATTATTTATTTTTGTGGAATCTTATAATGTTTTCTCGTAGTCTCTTTTGTTATTACGTCACTGTCCTACAAGTTAATCAAAAAAATTTGTTAAATAAACTTTTACGCCAAAAGGATTAGTCAAAGAATGTTTTTTTTTTTTTGAAAAAATGTTTTTGTCTATCAAAAAACGTCTCACAACTAAACAAATATTAATCTGAAAATAAAATTATCAAGATTAGAAATGTTGCCGTTTTGGAATGTAATCTGATTTCATTATCAAATCTAATAAGAAAATTGCTTTGTGAGTACATTAAAAAAATATTTGATGTGGCCAGCATATAACTTTCTTATACCAGTATATGTCATCCTGATCTAAAGAAATCATTCTATTTAATTCTTCACTTACCTCAATTAAATTTTAATAGCGTACCTTGAAATGTTTCATTAAAATTTTTAAATAGCTAAATTATCAGCGTCGTTCGATACTGTCAATAATAATTCATGTCATATATTTTAATAATTTGTTCTTATTGGCACTGATATTTTTGTAACTAAATTAGACATTTCAAATATCAAACTGCCAAATTTATCCTAACCCCATTTTATGAGGTCAAATGTGTAAAAAATTTCAGTTTATATATTTTTTTTATTACAAACAAAGGAAATGTAACAACTAAAATTAGTCATAATAAATTAAAGGTCATATCGGGTATTTTCCCTTCCAGCTATTCTTAAACAATTATTTCTTCGAGGTATGACTGAATTTAAATATTGAGTTATCTCTTGTGGACTATCTATCCATACCTCAGTGAGTGCAATTAATAATTCATTCAAAGCCTGTACCTAGTAAGAGCTCGAATACAACACGCTAGTACATTCCAAAGATTTTCTATAGCGTTCATGTATGGGCTTCTCGCAGGCCACTGCAATCGCTTGCTGCCAACTTCATCAAGATAACGAGTAACTATTCCTGCAACGTGTAGTCGCTCATGACTGTGCATTAAAACAAAATTTTCTCCAATAAAGGTTATAAAATTAACAACATGTTCTACTAAAATATCATGATTGTACGTGTCAGCTATTAGATACTGTGTACGTAGTACACATAATTTTGTACAAGCTTCATAGAAAAACCCACTCCATACCATAACGGATTCTCTATTGAACCGATCAGACATTGCATGAACTTTCCAGTCGATATTCTTCATTCCCTTTGAACGCCCATCAGGAAAATTCAAACAAAGTTTTGTTTCGCCTGAATATAATACTTGAGCCCAATCTTTATTATTCCACCCAGAGTACATTCTTATAAAACATCGCCGAGCTGTACGATGTCATGGAAGTAATTTTGCCATAGTGGCTGGTCTCCTGGCATTTAAATGAACTTCTTGTAGTCTTCTATAAACTGTCTGTGTATTTACTTGTGTATTATGGACTTCTCTCAGCATTTTCGTTGTATATACAGTGCACACTTGCAAGCGATATCTTAAAATGTATAGAAAAATGAAACCGGTCATCGTCTTTCAAAGTTTTTCGTGGCGGGCGGTCAGAACCAACTTGTCTGTGATATTGATGTCTATCTGTCGTGTTACTCCATGTCTTCAAATTACTCTTCGGGCAATAGATTCAAAAATTCCAACAATACGTACATTGCAAAACCTGTGCTATAGCCATCAGTAATTATAAATTATGACATTTGTTTTCTAAGACCTGCTACGTGATTATTGAGTCGGAGTGATCTAAATTAAATGATACATTCTTAAAACGTGTGTATTTGTCAAAGGAAGGCATATATAGGTGAATTAAAGACATAAATTTAGGAAACATTGGCCAAAAAATTGGATAGCATCCAAATTCATTACTGCAGCAAATTTAATTTACAGGGTGATTTAAAATTCGTTAAAAAAGTAACTTAGGTTTTCTGTCATTTACCTACTCTCTCATGATGTGCATAAGATTCGAAAATAAAACCTTTAAATTAAAAAAAACTATTAAAAGAGGTTATGCAGATCGAAATTAGGCAAAATTTTAAGTTTACCACTTTTTTTGGATTTGAATGTATTTGGATTTTGCATCAACATCAAACATGACAGTTTTCTCTTTATATATTTCCATAGACGCGTGAGACCTCTAAATTGATGTTGTTTCTACTAACCCCGTGTCTAAGGATGTTAACCTGTTCCTACACAAATCTGCAGAATAATTAGGTACACATTATTACTGCTTAATAAAATAATAGCAAATTCTTTATTTAAAATGTTTATAAAATATCACTCAATAATAGGGTTGTTGTTCAATGCGTGTTCATAAATTTTTTACCTTTCAAACCCTTTTTCCTGCATAATTTTGTGTGAGTGAGCCATACATTGAAAGGTCTAGATGATTCATATGGCTCCGTGGTCTAGAGGTAACGTACTTGCCTCGAAACCTCGGGTTTCCGCGGTTCGATTCTCGGTCGTAGAAACTGGGATTTTTTTCGGAAAGTGAAATTAATCCCAGTATACTCGGATATTGGATGTTTGTCCGTTGTCTTTTAATGTGTAACCCTCTCTCGCACAAAGTCCTTCCAGACCTTCAGGAATAAAGGGGGTTGTAATTACATGTGCTATTATTATTATTAGTCACTGATATCATATTCACCACACTTACATATTCTGCTATAAATTAATTTTTTTTGTTTTGTACGTTATTTACCGGTTTAGTTCTCGACAAAAGAGATCTGATGTATTATTTGTCTAAAATGAGGTGCGCATAGAAACCTTATTTCCGATTTTACGTAATTTGTCAAATATAATACGTATAATATATAGAATTATTGATGTAGAATGAAACTCGGGTCGTTTTATTTTACTTTTCAATATCTGAAAATTCTTTATCAACAAAATTCTCGGGATATTGACTAAGTAGCACAGTTTTAAAAAACTGATTTTTATTTATTAAAATATCATTACTTGAAGATACGAAGTACGAGAAAAAATTGTTATTTTTGTTATACGTTGCTGGTACTTAAGTATACCAAATAAAAATATTGACACTTTTGAATTAATTACATTAGCAATATTTTGAATATAATTAAATATTTATTTAAGTTATTGTTATTAGTGACAGTCTTTTGAACTTATTTAATTAGACATTAAATATTCTGCATAACACATTGAGAGGCGTACACTGCACCGGAAGAGTACGGTATGCACTGCTGCTATACTAAACGTGCATTACTTACTATTGTCTTAATTTAGAAATAAGTTGTGGCTATTTGAAGAGCATATGATTCAATAACTCGTAGTGCGAATATTTAATAGCATTTTCTTATACGCGTAACATTCTATTGTCAAGTTCAAGGTTTTTCCGCCGGTATAACCACATGGCATAAAAAATTAGACAGTTTCACTATTAGTTATTTGCAGTAAATGTTGTTTAGTTTAGTTTCAACTAAAAATTATGTCATTAACCACCGTATATAGAGAATTATAATAAAAGACATTTTTTTTACACTGGATCTTTTACAACTTTGCGCCACAAATGTACCTACAAATCCTAATTTTCTCAAGAATGATAATAAATCCTTCAATACACAGAATGCGTTCTAGTTTTGCAAGCTTTTAGTTAATCTGCTTCCAAAGCGTGTTTGAAAACGACTTAATGGAAGAAAAAGGTAATAAACCTGTGTTTGGTAAATTAACTTGTTTATGTAGTTTGTTGTATGGTGTAGTAAAGTTTAATCTCCATAAAATATCAAATCAAGAATAGTTATTGAGGTAATAAGCTCTCGTAAGATACATAAGGGCAATGGCTGACTTTCTTATTTGGAGAATGGTAAAAAAATAGGATACAGTATTACATTACTTGACAAGATTGAATATTGTTAAGTGTTTGCTATCCCCACAAACACCTATACTCGTAGATTCGTTGATTGAAAGTCCGGGTAACACTTACACACTACTTTATTGACTGATTAATAATTACCAACAGTAGATTAATGACTGTCTTAACTATAATCACAAATAAACACTTATAAGTCTCTCGTTCACTTTCAACTTAAGACTGATTCTCGGCCCACCGTGCGTCTTGTTTATGCATCCATTCACACAGTCTAGAACATTCCAGAACATTTCCGGCCCTTCTCGTACAAGTCTAGTAACATCTGTCCAGTCTACACAGTCCACTGGCGTAACGCTGCCCCTCCTAAGCCTGAACGTCCTGGTCAGGCAATTCATTGTTCCCTGGATATTTGGTTAGTCTCTCTATATGCACCACCTTCACCTTTAATTTTGGATTTTGCCGAATTCGGTATACGACTTCGTTTATTCTAGTGACGACAGTATATGGTCCTTTCCAAGGGTGGTGAAGCTTCGGGCACCTGCCTTCCTTTCGTTCTGGGTTATATAGCCAAACGAACTCCCCCACCTGGTATCCTCCTCAATAGCCTTAAGATCATAACAAGCCTTCATACAGTCACTTGTTATTGCAATTCGCCCAAAAGGAGCCCTGGCGTTATATTGCTTATTTCTTATTTGTGGCCCCATTCTTGCTGCGCAAACTTCACATTGGCGGCGTCAAGCCTCCACATCTTGACGACTGTTTACCTATTAGAAACATTCTCTTACTTTTGTCAGGGTTTCGTTGATGCCAAAATATCCGTCAGACGTTCCATTATACACTTGCTGAAGTGCATTTGCTACGTGACATCTGGGGATTACCAATTTCAAAGTAAGTTTTCTCCCATCTGGACTTTCCTACGCTCTCTTCAGCAGTCCATCCTCTACTCTAAGGGAGTCCCATTGTGCCCATAAAACCTAAAGCCCCACTGATTTATTTGAAATGCCAATCGGGTCTGGTTCCCCTTTCTTTCCATTTCAGAATAGGACCAGTTTCCTTATCGTTTAACTGCGCTTCCATTAATGACTCTTTTGTCCAATATCTGGAACATCAATCTTAACGGTATTCATTATTTGTACATTTTGCTGTTTTTCCTCACGGTGGAAAGGCTTGCAATCTTTCTGACACGATCTTTTGCAAAGACCATCTGCAATATTCCCGAAGTACCGGTTCGCCAGTTTTCCTGCGGCTTCTCCATTACTACGACATTTACCCTCTTAGGGCTGTGCTGACGACAGTTACTCTGAATATGGCCCACTCTGCCACACTTAAACAGCGAATGCCTCCTCCATACTACTTTGCTGTTGGTTTTGTCTCGGCTGGAGATTTGAGTTTATCAGTAGTTGCATGGTCTTTTGTACTTCGGACAATACATCTTGAAAGTTGAGCTCATGACAGTTCCTCTTAATATGGTCCAATTTGCCACACTTATAACAGCAGATACCTCCATTCAGGCTACCGCTATTTTGTTGTTCTCATCTCGTTTGGGAATTCATCTTTGTCAATAGTTGTGCGATCAACTCTGTTAATACGATTTGCATGGTTTTATCTGCCGGGGTATCTTCTACAGCCATGGCTCGCACTCTCTGGTCTAATTGTGTGGTATCCTCATAGGCAGATTCAATCTCAAGTGCATGTACTAGGGCTTCACTACTTCGCTTGTGCCTGGCTAATTTAAGGATTCATCTAACCTCCTGGTCCCTTACTCCATCAATAAACGCTCCAACTGCCAACTGTTGCTGAAACTCCATTGGTGCATCAGGATAGGCTAAGTGGGCTAGTATCTCCACAGCAGCCTCGAACTTCTGGAGGCTTTCTCCACCCCTTTGTCTGCGTGATTTTAGCTGCGCCTGATATACTTGGGCGAGATGTTGGTCGCCATATCTTAGTTCTAAGGCCGCCTCCAAAATGCTAATGTTTTGTTGCTGTACTGCAAGAATTGTTTGGAGTAGGTCTAATGCTTGGCCCCTCGGTGCTAATACCAACGTTGTTGCTTTCTCTTCGTCGTTCCAATTATTTGAACGTGCAACTCTCCTTTAATTTCACTGACGTCTTCTTTAACTTCGTTAACTTGTCCTTCGAGTTCACATACTTTCCCTGCGACTTCAGTGACTTTTTCGATAACATCTCCTTTAAATTTTTCAGTGAGGGAGAAAATGGCTGCCTGCTGTTCATCTACGCTTCTTCTAAAGTCTCTTTCCTCGAGTCGCCACTTTTCTTGATCCTCAAACATTTTTCTCAATTCTTCCTGACGTTTTCTTTCTTTTTCTCCATAACGTCTTATTTCCAGGCCTTCCATCATTTTTCTTAAGTCATCTTTTTCTCCCTGTCGTCTTATTTCTAGGACTTCCATAATTTTTCTTAAGTCATCTTTTTCTTCCTGTCTTTTTCTTTCTGTTCTTCTTTTTCTTCCTGGCGTTCTCTTTTCTGTATTTCCATTTGTTGCACCAATGCTGGAAGTAAGTCTTGTATTTGTTTCTCCGCCATACTTCTTATTGTTGGCATTAACTCACGACACATAAATTAGTTCAGAATAAAATTTATTACACTATAAAGTCTATAAAATGTTGTTATTAAGTCTATTTTAATATTAGAATGTTCCAGAAACATCTCGAAACAGCACTAAAAAAAGTCTTATTTTAAGTCTGTATTACTTTCTTGTTGATGAAATGCACTTATCTCCAATAACTGTGCAATGGAATGTTCGAGAATTTTCACGAAATGTCACTACCAAGTCTTGCTTTGCATCTATAACCCGTTCCCGTTAACACAGTTCACGTACCTTCTGTGGTTTCCAAATCGAATGTTCTAGAATTTTTAGAAAAATTCACTTATGGTCTTGTTTTTAACTCTATAGCACGTTCTTGTCCACACAATTCACGTATCTCCTATAGTTTCTAAATAGAATGTTCTAGAATTTTCCCAAAGTTGCACTAATAGTCGTTTTTCTCAGTCCACAACACGTTATTACTAGCGGCACTCGCGTATTTGCAGCTATTTCTAAATCGAATGTTCTAGAAACTTCTCGAAAATCCACTTTAAAGTCACTAATCAGTCCATAAATAATCCTCCAAACACTGTGAAGTAGCTTAATTCTCCATGTTACCAATTCCTGAGAAGAACACTGTAAAACCTTTTCGAATATTCCAAAAATTTCTCTTCCAATCCACATCCGACAACAAATTGTTACGTGTTTGCTATCCACACAAACACCTATACTCGGAGATTCGTTGATTGAAAGTCCAGGTAACACACACTACTTTATTGACTAATTAATAATTAACAACAATATATTAATGACTATCTTAACTATAATCACAATTAAACACATAAGTCTCTTTCTTATTTCTTCTTTACTTGTTCACTTTCAGCTTAAGACTGACTCTCGGCTCACCGTACTTCTTATTTATACATCAATTCACGCGGCCTAGAACCATCCCAACCCTTCCCGTACAATTCTAGTAACATATTTCCAGTCTACACAGTCCAGTGGCGTAACAATATATTACTGAAACCCCAATTTTAATAAAAGTCAATTATTATAACTGACTTTAACAACGAGATTCATTTCGCTATAAATAAAACAGTCGAGGAATATGATTAACTAATTCACTAATTATTGTTATTACCGATAATTTATTATATAAACACAACGACTAGAATTGTGCTAAGGCATTTTCTATTATATTATATACTAAATTAATTAATTGTACCTTGTTAGCATATTTAGATGAAAAGAAAATCATCACATCACACCTAGTGAGCAAGAGCAAAGCAGTTTCAAGTTCAATATTAATGTATAAAATTAAAACCATAATTTGCCGTAACCCAGTTTAATACAAGGGTTATACTGTTTATGGAAACATAACTGAATAATGATTGCAGATTGCAATATCTCTTAAATTTTCGGGTTGCCCAGAATATTTTTCAATACTTTTATCTATTCGTCAAAGTAGGGATGCTAAACTTTGGGTAATTGAACCAGCTGAATTTGTTCAAGCTCTTCAGGATAGTGAAAAATAATATTTATATTTTCAAAATTCTGTTGGTTATAAAAATTGCGAATAATTTCTCAATATTCTAAACCGAGCTCAACCAGTCGATCGCAAAGATAATTTTGGTAGATTGCCGGTTAATATCCGTCGGGTAATTTTCTGTCACGCCACTCTCATACAATCTAAATTTGATCTTTTTGCGTTGATTTCGAGTATTTTTACTGCTTCGTATAATGCAGGCTGAACTCTCGTCTTTCTCGTCACCACCGCCAGCCCCTTAATATAGCGAGTCTGAGAGAGGTATTCTGTGCCTGGGTGACGAAATCCTTGGTGCTTTAGACGTTGTACTGCTTATTTTGTTTATTTTTATAAAATACATGAGAATATTGTTTAGTTTGTTTAATTATAAAATCTGAAAATAAAAAAAATACTAGCACAATAAGAATTGCTTTATTGAGAAACAGTACATTTCTACTCTACTTATACCTATAGTTATATAGTATAGTTAGTATATTATATTATAGTGGTAGTAGATCTCAGATTCATTCTTATAGCGTTGGGTAGATTAACCTAAATGAAAGGTTGAACACCACTGTTCTAAATACAATGCCAATTTTGGAAGGTAGGTATAATGTTCATGATAAAGATAAAGCCAGAATATTAAATTGATATACACTCCAGAACCAGCTGTAACTTATGCCGTTGTCACAAATTATAATAATTATAGACCCATTATAAATTTAAGTCGAGGAAGTTTATTATTTCCTCGCGAAAGATAGTAGAAATGGTCTCATCTATTTACATTATATTTAATAAATTATTGCAAGGTTATGAGGAAGACTTATTGAATATTCATAAGAGCCGTTTTGTCACTCATTTTGTTTTAAATTATTTCAGTAAAAGTTGATATTAATGATTGCAAAATCCGTAGCTCGGAATATATTGCAAATACAACTCATATATTAACTTACACCATAAATACTTTATTTAAAAAATTACATTGGCAAAACTACTGACCATTTAGGTAAAACTAAAAAAAGGAAAATTAAATGCATTAACAAAAAAGATTATTCAAAATAGCCCGATACGCTGTATATTTTTGCAATTCAATATTAAATAAAAATAAGTACACATAGGTGATAATTGATCATATCAATATAATAAAACCAATTTTATTTTGTCTCCAAAAAACCGTTTTAACTTTTTCACACCATATTTTAGAGTCAGATAAAAATTTTCCAAATTTAAGCAATCTTCAATTATTACTTGTACAGGATGAACCCTCGAGAATTCCCACCCCCTTTTCTCCGTTATTTTTGGAGTTAGAAAGACATTTTAAAAAACAGATTTTAGGAAATTTTATGAATTTTTTTTACGATGGCCGCTGTGACTATCCATGGTGTGATTAAACAAATTTATATTTTTTTAAATGGAACACCCTATATATTTTTTTGAAATCTACGTTTTATTACGATTCTAGTGATATATAAATGTTATATATTTGCATAATCTATTTAGAATTAAAATATCGAATTAAAATGAAGTAGAAACTATAGAAGGTCATATTTCTAGAAGCCTGTGGAAAAATAAATAAGCGTCTAAATAATTAAATATATGTCAATCGATTAACTTGTCATTTTCTGTTGTCATAACTTATGTGTGAAATATTAAATAAAATCGTGTATTATTCTAAAAATGAACGTAGGAATATACTCGAAACATATTTTAACAGCTTGTATCTTCCAAACGAATACAATGCAAATATATAACATGTATAAAATTCTCTATAATCTGTTTTTTGAAACGTCTTTCTAACTCCAAAAATAACGGAGATAAGGGGGGTAGGAGTTCTCGCGAGTTCATTTCTATATAATCAAAGTTTGTTTGATTGGTCTTAATATGTACATGCGATGTCTAATTCATTTTTAATTTACACTCTATGTTTTCATGGACCAAAGACAATAACGTGTCAGTTTTAATCGTCACCAGATGATGCCAACTTGGTTAGCGAAACGCGCATCGAGTACAGTATTAAAGACATGTGATTTCCTTGGGTTGATATTTAGACAGACTCTTAGCATCTTCAGCAAATTTATTAATGTCTTTATCTATAAGATTTTTTAAAGTTTGGTAATATTTTAAATTGTTAATAAAATGGCTTATACATATAAATGGATCGATAATGGATCACTGTGGAACTCCAATTTTTAAGGTAATGGTTACTTATTTGACATTTCCAGTTTCATCGGTAGTGATAATTTGAGATCGCCGTCTGTTTCCTTTCCAACAGCATATAACATACAATTACTTGAATAAAAAGAAACTCTAAAAAATCTGATGAAGTTAACGAAATAAGCAACATATTTTTAAATTTAATTTTCAAAAATCACCGATCCGAGTGTTGCTTTCAAACTAAAGTTGAACATTTCAAATATTTGGATTGATTTTTGCAAAAAAATTAATATGTTTTTGCAATATCATCAATATTGTAATTAATTTCCAATTTTTCCCATTAAAAATTTTGTTTGTTCAAATCAATATGAACTCTTTTTCGTACAAGTGATATATCGCTGGAAAGAGGACAAAAGCGACTTTCAAAATAAGTCATGAAACATATACCTCTAAATAGATTTTTAGAAAAGATGAAAATGAACAATTTCATAAATTATTTCTGAGGTGATAATTTTAATATTAGTTTTTTTCCCTTGCGTAAATACCAGCCAATATACAAAAGCTCATACGAGCTCATAATATAATATACATATTTCAAGTTTTTCGTTTAAGCATTCAGGAATGGAAAGCGCTGGAATTTTCAGTAATTTCAGGAATTTTGTTTCAGAGGCGCGAAAGGATGAAGCAGGGCGAGCTGCGGCGCGCCTTGATGGTTGTGACTCTCCTCTGCGTATTTATTTTCCTCTACCTGTACTGGCAACAATCAACCAAACTTACCCCTACATTAGTTTATAATTATAAACACGTCTATAGTTCCTACAAGTAAGTATAAACATATTTTTTATTTCATGATTTCTTTTCAACTTTATTATTAGTTTAATCAAACTATGATTTGGGTACTAACAAACTAGTATCCAGCTGAATTACTTTGCTAGTAAAATCAAATCATTTATTGAAGTCATCACATTAGTATCTCAAATTGCTTATTAAAATGATGTAAAATATAATATAACACGAAATATTAACCTCACTTTATAAAAGCCACTGTGTTACTTTGGGGTATAATTCATTATAATACAAAAGCATGTTAAAAAATGTACTCACATTTTTTTGTGATCATTCTAGAACATATATTAAATATTTTTCCTGAGTATGTATCGGCCGAAAATCAAGTCTAGTTATAGTAATATTTTATTAGTTATTAATTACATACGTTACAAGTAAGTTAAACATTTTTATAAATTATTAGTTACTCCTCTAAAATAATAAAATTTTGTTTAAGTTATGTTTAAAACTTGTTTACAATATGCAAGGATCGTATCCGAATACAATTACTTTAATGATCAAAACATCAATATACATTTACTAAAACCAGCATATTTTATGTAAGTCTTCCACATTACAGAACAATATGATTTATAATAAAATTTCTTCAACAAACTTTTAATTTTTTTTTAAATTTGATCTTGCTATTTTGTTTATTTATAATGACTATAAATACCTAATATTTGTTATTTACACTCCAAATTGAATGTCATATGGTGAAAAGTAGTATGTACTTTTCCTGTTTAGGTTTTCAGTTTTCAATAACCATTTTGAAAATGGAGCAATTTATGAAATTTTTCGTAGCAACTAAAATGAGAGAAACGTATTTTACATTTTATCTGGGATATTCTTGACAAAGCTTTTATTTTATAAATTTTGATTATCTAATCCAACTGATTAATAATTTCGTTTGGACATTTATATTTATTAGACAATGTCAGAGGATGCGTCAGAGGATTGACACAGTCATTAATACAGTGACATCATAATAAATATAGAAGTTGTAGCTGCTCCACGAGAAATATGCAATGATTCACAAATAAGTTACAACAATAACCAATTTCCTGTTCCAGATGTAATGGACAAAAAAATTTCAAATGTAGGAACGTTCAGAAATTCAGCTGTACTTTGTAAAATATTGCCATATAGAATGTTTTATAAACAAACGTTTAAAATCGCATAGGAAAGACTTTTGAACTAATCACATCAGATTTTATTCATTAGTATTTTATTGTTACCTCTATATTTCGACGCTAACAACTATTTAGCTTATTTCAGATTTTCTTAATAAAAAAAAATTAAACAACTCCATGTACCCCTAAAAAGAGCTCGAGGCATCTTATAGTACACATTTAAAGACAATGGACACGCACCCGTTATCCGAGTATGCCAAAGTGCGTATAAACCACAGCCTACTTTAAGTCCCAGCCACGAACTAAATATGGCAACACCGCGCCGCATCGATGATGCGGCGCGGATATTGAAACTGAGCACGGGCATAGCATCCACACATTTTCTGTTGTCGGTTAGTTTAATTTTATAATAAAATAAGCTTATTAGCACTGATCTCTGCTCGGTCAATTAAATATTATTATAATATTTTATGTAAAATAATGCGTGATTCTACATAAAACCATGTGATATTCAATTATTCGGCAAAACCAATGCGAAGGTGCACAGTTACATAAGCTTTTAGATAATATGAAATACCATATTAGTGCTTATACTATAATACATATAGTTATTGCATATTCAATAATAATAAATATATCACACTATTAAATTAGCACGCGTATTTTTGCCGGGATTGGGGAAGGGGGAAATATGAACAGGTGAGGGATAAAAACGATGGATTGTAGGGTGATCCAGAATAATAATTTAATTTCACAAAAATATCCAAATGCGGAACAAATCATGAAAAGCAAGATTGTCTTGGCAAACTCCACCCTTATTGGAGGTTGTCCCGATTATACTTTTTGCACGATAATCTAATCTGGAATTAATATATATTTCATCAATTAAAAGTATTCTACTACTATTTTGTTAGTCTCTACAAGTAATGCAGATATGTTAATCAGATAGTGTTTGTTATTATTTTTTTTATTTGGAGAAATCCAGAAAGATAATGTAGACATCGCTTAGTAGGTAAAATAAAAAAGTCTGTAACATATTGTATGTAATGGGCGACTGATTATTTATCATAAATGACATTACTATAGTAGAAACTGAATATACATTTTTTAATTTAGTCATTTGAACTTCTTGATACAATAATTCTTAGCTGTTTAAAATATAAACATTTTTCGTCACTTTCAGTAAAATCTAAGGCTTGTTTTAAATACAACAAGGCCTGCTGCAATGCATTTTGAATACAATTTGTTTGTGAACTCGTACGTACATTTAAATCTGTCTAATAAATTTTACACCTGTGACCACCTGTTAATTTTCATATCAAAATCTAACATCCGCTTTAACTCGTGAATATATAATTCATTGTCCTTTACAAACACTTTTACGGTGAGGGCATTATTAATTAATATTTGAATTTCGATTTTAACTGCCTAACTTTTCCGAAAAAAAAAAAGTTTTCGTAATTTCCAATATCAGACTTTACAAAATTTTGTATTAAAATTTCGTGTTGCTGGATTTGGTTTCGGCATCTACGAGTACATTCAGGATCTTTTCGAACAACCGGCCTTTCCTTTGACAAATATTTAGGTAAATTTGGGAAAATAGATTTTTCAAATTTGACAAATAAATACCTGTTACCAGACGGAACGATTGAAATTATTGTCTGTAAACCAAAATTAAAAGAGAATGCATCTTTCAGTTTTGGTTTACAGGCAATAATTTCAAACGTTCCGTCTGGTAAAAGGTATTTATTTTTCAAGTGTGGTAACTTCACCGGAATCAAAATGCATCTCATATACTACAGAATGTTTTGATGGTGTCCATTCATTCCTAGGAACAGCTTAGAGCCATTTTTTTAACCCATCGTCCTTGGGGGAAACCAAAAACACTTTTTACGCCTTCAATTTTTACAGATGAATCGTCATTTGATTTACAACCGGGGATACAACACCGTGTCGGCATGTCGGTATGCCTACAGATGAAATAAAACATATAAAAACTCGCGAAACATTAGGTTATATTTTAAATAATCACCACACAACACTATCTATATTAAATGCACTTTAAATTATAATCTAGAGCAATTATTACTTGTTAAAAACACTGATTTGAAGTAAATAAAGAGACGCTTTAATACATAAAGACGCACATAAGGGGCCATTATTTGGAACAAAAGGTCTTCATGCGACGTTGCACGATTTCTTATTTCGTGGCTAGAACTTAAAGAAGACTGTGGTATAGACATACAGCAGAACATAATAAAGCCGTATTTTCTAAGAATCACGCATCCGTGGTGCGCGGCACGCACAGAGCAATAGCATAAAGAAACTTGGAATGTTAGTGAAAACGGCATGTTTCTACAATGTGTAAATCAGTGCTCACGTTCACAAGATGGATGTCATAACTGCACAAAACGTAAATACATATATAATACTCATTCGATCAAATGCTGCGATTTCGCACTATTGCGTTATGTGTTTCACGCACCTACGAAGACGTAATTTTTAAGAAAACACGGCTTAACCTTACTCCGTAGAGTTTCAAGTCTGAACGGCACTCTGTAACAGCGTAGCCTCGTAACATTGCAGTGTGTCCATCAGTTGTCGCTCTTTGGACGCGCATCATAGAAATGATACGACTCACGTTGCACGTTAAATATCGATATGGACTGAACAGTAAAAGTGACTCTAGATTTCATCGAAATTTACCGAGGAAAGAAATTGTATGGGATACTAAAGCTACGGTTTCCTAGGACAGTGCGCGACGTAAAGCCGACATACGTCCAGATCTATTGTACTGAATATAATTGAAGCGGATTCCTAGAGTGCGCTTTATTCTACGTACACGATGCGGATGGCGTTGTTGGTTTGGATGTACGCGAAATCTACTCCTATTAGATTTCAGCGATACTCGAAGCTGGGCAAACTATAGTTTGTGCTTACGATGGAAGAAAATGTTTATGTGATTTATTATCATTCTGGCGAGGAAAATGAGTCAAAGTAATTCCAGACTAAGTCTGAAATATTCTCGAAATTTTAGGTAATCTCATAATAGTCTCTTTTCTACCATCTTATTTTCTAGAAAAAAAAATCACTCTCAGATTTTCTTCTAAGATTGTGTAATAGAAATGTCTACCTCGTCGGCTTCCCTTCTCTAATAATAATATTACCACTATTTCTTCCAGGCGCGTCATATTGTGTATACACGTGCAACTGACTTTCTAGTAAACCAGATCCATGTGCTACGTATCTTGAACGTTTGTCAGTCAGGCTTCGTCTGCTTTGGGTCTTACGTCGTGCATTGTCCTAGGAATCCGTACCATAAGCATTTTAGATATTACAATAAAGTCTACCACTAGCGTCTTTGCCTACGTTTTATCTTTTTTACTAAATAGTGTGCTGCCTCAGCAATGTCCATCCTGCGTGGAACAATTACATAAACCGATGGGACGGCATTATGTTCGCGCACATGATACGCGGCAATTTTCTGTACACCTTGAACCTCATCAATATCATATTGTGTCTTCGACGTGCAACAGAAAATTGTTACGCGATGGAATTACGTTACTATGTTCTGTTGTATGTCTATGCGCACCTTTAGAATTAATTTCTTCGTTAGAAATAAATCTCAGCTCCTCGATCCAAACCTGGACTCCAGAGGAGAGCAAGTGTCCTTACCGCTTGATCATTTAGCCAGTTTTTCTTAATGTTCTAGAAAAATCATTTTAAAAATTGTGAAAGCCCTCCTTAATAACTAGGCCTTTCTTATTTATGATTAACAGATTATCAATCAATCGTTCATTACAATGTACGACTGATTTTAGTTTTCACTTCTAATGTGAAAATTGTTAAAAATTATTAAATATCCTCCTTGGTTAATTCAAAATAAGGTTAATTTGTGATTTAAATGGTATAATAAATGATAATTAAATGTGTGTACTCACAATAGTAATATTATGTTCCTGTAATGAAATTCTTGCTTGGTAATATCAATTTCACACTAAACGTGGTCAGAACAGTGTAAATATGATAACTGTCCGTGTAACTGAATCTGTACCTAAGATTAATTAATTCAAGATATATACAACTGTTAAATTTATATCCATTGTAGTCTAGATGGAACTGTTGCTTTAATTAATATTAATTTAAGAGTGTCACTTGGTCTGCTGTAGAAAATAAAGTTGGTAGTATATGTATCTATAATTATAATTACTTTTAAGCATACCGATAAAATAACTGCAAACTTTAATTGTTTGGAAATTTTATATGTACTATATATTATTACTGCATTTGAATCTCTAGTTTTCCGAAACCATGCCGTTTGAACTTATTTAAGTTATATCTCATGCTGTAGGCAGTCTAACTTTTTTAAAATGTATAAAAATCTAAAATGTCAACTCTAAGAAAAATAAGTTAATGATAAATCAAAAAAATATGTAATGAAATGGTCGACCGCGCCGATCCAAAATCTTTAAAAAAAATAACGGTGATGAAATAACGAAAACAAAAATGTCTATGATAAATGTATCATTTAATGAATAATAATATTATATTTCCACGCAGAAAATTATTTCATGCATGTTCAAAAGGTGCTCCATTGTTTACCAAACAATAATAATTAAGCCTATTTCCGAATTCTTCCTGGACTTTTGTAAATGTTTCTCGGGAAATCTGTCTACATTCTAGAGTTATCATAGCCCTGACAGCCTGAAATCATAAATATATACTTACAGCGTTTTGTAAAGTTGAGTTCTTAAAAAATCATGCGGCTTTAAATCCGGAGATCTTGCCAGCTATGCATGAACACCTCATCTTCCAGTTCATTTATAGAAAATTTTACATTCAACCATTGCCTCACAAGAACAGCATAATGAGGAGGAGCTTCGTCTTATTTGAAATGCAAATTGTGTTCATTGCGCATCATGATTTCTTCTTCATCGATCTGGTGTTCTAGCGATTGGATCATGAGTGAGTTTATTTCATTCTCTAAAAATTTTAAATTTAGTTGCCCAGTCAGGTTTTTTCAATGAACGTATGACCGATTATCGCGCCCCTAGAATAACAGACCACTGGGCAGACCACACATTGGTATTCTCGGGAAACTGTGTTTTTGGAAGCCCTGCCTTATGTTATAATCATCTTCACCGACCTGTTGATGAATTTGCAGTTTGTAATGAAAGAACTTATTTACTTTGAGCATTTTATGCACCGAACAATCAGAAATGGGGATCAACTTAGCCACTTTCAGAATAAATGTACTGGATCCATAACGAATTGACCAAAAAATTCGGCTGTGCTGCTTCATGCAAAAGTCTTGGTTGTTGCTTTTTTTTTATTACACGCTGAACCAGTTTTCTAACATGTAACGTCATTGTTGATAATTTATTTTTTTAAATGTCTATACATAATCAAATATGTCTTTAATGACCAGAATTCACTGTTTCCTTTTTTTCTGATCATTATTAGGTGCCCATGCTGTTTATCATATACCGCATTGATACGAAGATAATGTTATTGTTTGGTAATGTAGAACATTTCTCACGAGTAACCACAGAGTTATTTGTTATTGTGTCCTTATATACAATGATAAATAATTAACGATTTTGGTTTAAATAGACAAACTTCGTCAAGTTAGCGGCAATAGCAAGGACGATAATACTTCAAGAAGGTTTTTTGCCAACTTTACTTGTACGTCTGAAATAACAGGAGCTGATGAAAAATTGATAAAAAGATTCCATCATACCTCAAACTATGTTTTGTGGTAAAGAAATGAATGTAACACAATTTTGTGATTACACACGCATAGCTGAAATGTATGTAAGCAAATAGGTCTTGATACTACATGCCCTTTTCAGTTAAAAAAGTTCTAATTCACGGAAAGGACATAATCAGATATAATGCTATTTTGCCTTTTGGACAGCTATCTGAAGATGCCCAAGAATCTAGAAACAAAGATTATAAAAACATTAGACTGCATTATTCTAGTAAATAAAGATGTTTTTCATTCTTTCCTTTGCACATCCGAACCATTTATAACGAGCATTGGAAACCAACCTTCACAAAAACATAGAACTCGATGAGGAAGTTTTAGATTGACTGGATGATTAAAATTATTATTCCTCATTTTCTGCATTCATGCAGTTTAAATTTTTTATAATATTACTAATTTTACTTTTTTCCCCCAATTTTTAGGAAACAGTTTAACTTTTTATTATATTAGTAACTAGGAATTGTTCTGAAATAATTGTCAATACGCTTTTCATTATCATTTTATGCTACACAAATTTACAAACAATACATACTTTGTAATTGTTGGGAAAATTGTAAAGCTTTCTCTCTTCTAAGTAGGAACACTTTAAAACCATATTTTGTTTGCACTAGATTTTATAATGATTTAAATGGTTTTTATGGATAATACGTACAACTAATTACATTTCTTAACCCTTTGCGTAATGATGGGTCATTCAGTGACCCACCTTTTTCCCCTTCATTTTATTTATTTATTTTTGACCTCCGGAGGCGGCTTTTTTTTGCTTCTTTGCAGTTCCTAGTACCCTAAATTATGTATGAAAAATGTATGCTACCATCAATTTTTGTTCATTAAATAACTGTAAATAAACAAATTGTCACAATTTGCTGTCTTTTTACAAAAATTCATTTCTTCAAAGAGTTTTCCATGATTTTATATGAAAACTGGTAATCAGGCTCCCAAAACTCCCTAAGTACTGAGATTGGTTAAAATTTTGATATTGAGTCCGCCATATTGGATCCGCCGTTTTCAATATTATGATGTCATATTCGGATTCAGTGACCCAAAAACCCTAACCTATTTTTAATTTGCACAATTCAAAGGTTGTTTTGTTAATTTTTAATAAATAAATTAATAACATTTTAACGGCTTTTCATCATTCGATTAAACCCTCAACCCTTTCCTGTTCCAATTTCCAAATTTTATAAAAAGTTGGTCTAAAATGATATAGTAAGATTTTTGGCAAAGAAATATCTGTTTGACACCACTGTTAAAAACTCGAGCCCGTCTATAAGCGCACGATTTTCATTTCCGTAAATAAAGATAATTTCTGTTCTCTCTCAAAGTACCATTTTTGATGAACTATTTCTCGTGTAATACTGAGAAACAAATACTAACAAAGTCTGGGTTCCACATTTTAAACTACAGCAGGCAAACAACTGATTTTTCTGCAGTAGAGTTTTCTGCCCAAGCTTAAAAAGTACACAATTTACTTTTAATCGCAGAATATTGTAATTCCTGTACATTTAATGAAATACTGAAATACTTTCTGTATACTAAGGCCTCGGAAATTGGATAGCTGTGTCACTCCTAAAGTGTAAATCCAGCTCTGACTACCTTCACTGGTTTTCACCATTAGTGCATTCCCATAAGAACTCTTTTTATTTGTATACAAAGATACTTATTTAGAAAATTATTTTAACCAAATAGTACGGAAAGTTGAAATTGCTAGATAATTATGAAGATTTTCTAGACGACATGTATGAATTTTACCTCGAATTTTACCGATATATCATAATAAGCTAATACGTCAAATTTCACTTATATTAAATATATAGATATACATGTACCCTCTAGTACACTTTCAACTATTGATCCTCCAAATTTGGTGTAATTGACCAAACCGTATGGAAGAAATAAATTTTGAAAAATTACCTTACAAACACTGGTTCGATTAGCCTCAATGTAAGTAATACTGTTGATATGATTCATTTTCGGCTTTATTTCAGAAACGGATGAACCGATTTAAATTTTTTTAATAGGACATTTTATGCTCTTTAATGAGTCATAAGATAGGAATCCTATTTGAAATTCCAAATCTGGGAGGACTGGGTGTGAAGTGGTGGAACAGAATTTAATCAACAATGGTTTCGCACTTCCTCCTCGAATCGCGTGTTTTTTTTTTTTTAAAACTGTCTACTTCAGATCCAGTTATGTATATGGCTAGTTTTGAAATAAAAACATTGTAGGAATAAATCTAACATGTTTGTTAAAACAGTAAGCGACTATCCCCCTTACTGAAGCTTAAACACTTCAAAGCCAGTCCATCATGGTTTGACAATGAATTTGTAATGAAAAAACAGACGTTCTATAAATATTTATGTAATAAGTGACAAGCTTTAGCACAAGATTCGCGATTTGTGTAGCGCGATTTTAGAAAGACGATAGCTAGAAATAACTAGAAGCTCAAAAAAAACGGATATTGTATTTTCTTCGAACATTAATAAACGAAACCTGCTTATAGCGTCTTTATAAGTTGAGGACTTTACAAGATAAATAAAAGATATAGATAAGATCATTTTCAATATGTGTTATGGTAGGCAGTGGCGTAACTTTCACTTTATGTGTTCTACGGACGTGTTGTCCCATTAACATATTCCACTTTTTTTTAATTTATTAATTTTTCAGCATTAAATAAATGGAGTCACTTAATTCTGACTTGTTTTTGAAAAAATTTCACAATCGAAAACAGAGAAGATTACATATTGTATAATAGGTACTAAGTACGTAAATATACATAATATCTTACGTTGCTTTCAGGATGTTTTTCGTTTATTTTGTGTTACGAAAAAACGTTTTCTTTCGTTTCTATGTTTTAACAATCCATTATTAAAAATTAGCCCTGGCAAGAAAATGAGCCCTGTCAACGTTTACTTCTGGTTACGGCCCTGTATCATATGTCAAAGTTCAATACGATCCAGTATTAACCTTCTATTAAAAATACTAATAATTTACACAATTCTTTGTACCTTGTTGAACAACTAAAATTAACAGCGTAAATTATTCACCTTTACGTTTATAAGTTTTACATATTAGTTATCTTATTTTTTAAGGACAATAATGCATTTTCTCAAATGAAAGAAAAAAGACACTTTTGCTATTTATACTACTCCTAAATTTATACATTAGTTACTATTAGCACATCTATAACAGAATGAGGTAAAAGTATATTAAAATAAAAATTATTTAGTCCAGGAATACACTATCATTTTGACCTAGACTAATTCGCTAATGGTCAATATTGTAGTAAGTAAATATTTTCTTCTTACTTAGTTCAGAGCAGTTGGAATGTAATTTGATTCACATCACCCAACGATAACTGAATTTGAATGATAGGCATAGTGTTTATTAATTCTAAATTTAGATATCATTTTAGTATACATTTTAGACTTATTCTAATTTACAATTTTAGTATTAAAATCATAGTAGTTGTAATTATTTTCAATAAAGAATTTTATTTGCTACCCCACACATTATACTCAGATTCTTGATTCCAGGAACACTTCTAACTTTATTACTAATTAACAACAGTTTAAAATCTTAAAGTTTGTTTTAGAATTTTCTTTACTCGTTCACGTTCAATTTAAGATTAGTCTCGGCCACTTATAGAGCATTCCAGAATCTTCGGGCGTTCCCAATAATTAGTCTTCTAACCACTCTACACAGCCAGTGCGTACATATGATATATCCTAAGTTCCATCAGCCACCACTTTTAAATATTGATTTTTTTATATCTTTCTAAATATTTTGAAAACGGTAGTAAAGTTGAAGTAAAAGTAAGAAAAAAATAAAATGGTACAAACTGATGATTTTAAGCACTTTTTATTTAAGAAATGTTCCTATATTTTGATTAGTTTCCGAGGTAAAGCTAATAACAAAAAATTTAAAGATGGCCACCGTTTTTACAAAATATCTGGGGGATGGAAAAAGTTACGGCAAACATGATAAGAACTAAAATTGCAGAATTAACAATTTCGAGCATCTTTTATTTAAAAAAAGTTTCCTCTATATCTTTTATTTTTCGAGATGTAGCTAATAACAAGAAATTTAAATATGGCCGCCATTAATCCAAGATAGCTGCCAAACTCCCCCAAAAAAAGAAGAGACTCCCTTGCTAAATATCGTTAAAAGGATCTCAATTTTCAATTTCACTAATAAAAATAACTGATGTGACTAGCACATAACTTTCTTATACCAGTATATTATATCATCCTGATCTAAAAAAATCATTCTATTTAATTCCTCACTTACCTCAATTAAATTTTAATATCGTACCTTGAAATGTTTCATTAAAATTTTTAAATAATTAATTTTCAGCGTCATTCAATACTGTCAATAATAATTCATGTCATATTTTTTAATAATTTCTTCTTATTGACATATTGATATTTTTGTAACTAAATTAGACATTTCAAATGTCAAACTGCCAAATTTATTCTCAACCCCATTTTTCAAGTAATTGGAACATATATTTTATTAGCTTGATATAATAGACATGTTTAAATCTTTCATCAAGAATATATTTATTTGTAGTCAAATACAAAAAAGTTTGATTCCAGCAGGCCAATTTTGCTCTCAATCACCGAATTTATAATATAACATAAAAAACACAATTGCTTAGAATTTGATATTTATTGTAAATCTACTTGTACAGACATGATAATTTGAAACAAATAAAAATGGCACCATTTCACAGTTACATACATCGCCTTTTAATATTTCCATTAAGTGAGGAGAATTTTAAAAAAAGAAAGCACAATTAAAGAAATTGCAAAAAATAATGGCTATATAATAGATAACTTAATTAAAACCAAACAAAACAAAATATACATAAAGAGTTTTTATACCGGTCCTCACAGAAATTCAATAAGAACTGTAAATGTATTAATTAAGATCAGCGATTGAGTTAATTAATACTCATATCATAAGCTCAATAAACTGAAATCTAAAATAATTTCATTAATTAAAAATAATTTAGGTAAAATATTAATAAAACATTGTATAAAAAGCAATCATTTCATAGATTTGAAAAATGTTAAACTACTCCATACGGAAAAGAAAGAAATTTGATTTATTGGAACAATAAATTTCACATAGTTTTATAGTACCAGATGTACAGTATTGGAAAAAAATTAAATTAAAAAAGCCTGCTTTGGGTATGTGTATGAAGGATAAATACAGCAAATTGGTGTATGCGACAGAAAGAAACTTAATATCGCAGTTTCATTTTTGTATGCTGTGTTTACGAAGTAACGAGGACACGCCTCATCATATTAAAACACCACCACTGGCAATACAACCCTCTGTATCCCCAAAGGTACCTTAAGGTGCCTTGTGTGGAGAGGGCTACACATTTAAAGACAATGGATACAGACCCAATATCCGAGTATGCTAGGATAAGTTTCTGGTTTAGAAAAAAATCCTAGCTCCTCGACATAGGACGAACCCGGGACTCCAGGCTGAAAGGCAAGTGTTCTTACCGCAAAACCACGAAGCCATATCCCTTCCATTTCTACATTCAGTTTTTTATAAATAAGATAAACAATTACTGTACGTTATTCGCCGCACTCCCGGTGCATGTCTGATAGCCAGTACTATTATTCCTCTGTAGGTCCTAAGATAAGTATTAGTCACACTTCACAAGATTTAACTCAGCTCCAGCTACGATGTGACGGTATGTATAGATGTATGTTTGCACAAGCATTTGAACACGAGACGTCATATCTACAATAAATAAACTGAGAAAGGCAAGGGGTTGGATGAGACGAACCCTCGTTATTTCACAAACACATTATACAAAAAGACAACAGCGATGTATAAGTCTCATTCTGTCGCATACATCACTTTGCTATTTTTATCCTTTATGCACGTACCCAAAGCAGGCTTTCTAAATTTTTTTTTTCAATACTGTATAAGCAATAAATACGAAATTTAGTATTCAATATTTTCCATGCTCTTGATAAAGGCCTAAGAAGCCGAAACACGGGTAGTTTTTTTTATTAAATTTTATAACATCTAAAAAAGCAAATTGTCTTTGTATATTATTTAAAAAATTAATGTGTTCCAATTGTCAGTTTACAAGCAGTATAACAAATTCCTAAGTTATTAACCTCGCAGAGTAATCAGTCTTTAAATTGGACCACAGTAATCCATTGTGAACTATATATAAAGAGCCTCTCAGTACCCACAATAATGTATATACACTATCAAGCACAAATTAATACGCTTCCTATTTGTTACAGGAAATCCCATCCGCCCCAATGGACCTGGGAATGTATAAATCAACGTTGCGAGAGGCGACATATAAAAGGTGGCTCTGCATTGGTATCACTTGCGACATGTAGCATGTTATGTGGTTCGACACAACTATGGCCCCAGCCCACTGGGCCCGTTACCCTCGGCAGTCGGGCAGTAACTTTTAATCACCATCAGTTTCAACTTGAGAGCAACGCATATGCGCCAGCAAAATTTTTACTAGAAAAGGCTTTTGCTAATTTTAATGATAACGTAATAAGTCTAGTCGAAAACAAAGATTATGTTCGTGAAAAGACTGACATTCATAAATTTTTAATTAGTGTTACAATATTACAATCTGGCGTAGTTAGATTAAAGCTTAACACTGATGAAGGATATAGTATAATCGTGAAAACTCACGGAAATAAGGTGATTGCTAACATAACTGCAAAAAACTTTTTTTGGGGCCCGACATGGGTTAGAAACTTTATCACAACTGATTTGGTGGGACACCTACGCAAATGGAGGAATGTTGAAGGTACTTAAAGGAGCAACTGTTGAGGATAATCCAGTTTTTCCTTACAGAGGGCTTATGGTGGACACCTCTAGAAATTTTATGTCCATGGAAAGTTTGAAAAAAGTACTTGTAGGGATGTCAGCTAGTAAGCTTAATGTTTTTCACTGGCATATAACTGACTCTCAAAGTTTTCCCCTTGTTGTCCCTAGTGTTCCACAGCTTGCTATAACTGGAGCTTATGGGTCAGGGATGATCTACTCACCCGAGGAAGTCAAGGCTCTGGTGGAGTTTGCTAGGTTAAGAGGAATAAGAGTTGTTTTGGAGGTTGACACCCCAGCGCATGCGGGTAACGGCTGGACCTGGGGGCCACAAGAAGGTAAGACAAAACTTATTAAAGACAAATACGTGTTGAAACAAAATAATACATAGTCAAGTTAATGTGGATATTACGTATGGTACGATTATATCAACATTTTCATAATAGTTATCAATACTCAGATTCAGTATCAAATAATCGATTTCGATCTCACGGCCATGAGGTAAAAATCCATTCCATTTCTGGACGAATCTCGACGAATTATGACGATACACAAAATTTCAGACAGAAAAATTTTTTTGTTTGTGTGTCTGGTTCGCAATAGCAGCTACAATTTTTGAGATAAAGCTTTTAAATTTAGTACACACATTCTAGAGGTCAAAGAAGAGATTGAGTTCGTTGATGGGCAAAGTCGGTCCCAATTTTTGAAACGTCAAAAAATTTGACTTTTTTGAAACCTCAAAATGTGACTTTTTTTTTGAAACATCAAAAAATGTAACTTTTTTGAAACGTCAAAGTGACTTTTTGAAACTTCAAAATGTGACTTTTTAAAAACCAATTTTTTTGAAACGTCAAAAATTACTTTTATTATAAACTCTACCACACGTCGCGTTTTACTGCAGTGAGGACGTTCTGATCCTCAAGTAATTGGCGGCGGTTTTTTTATTATTTATACATACTCATATTATACACATATTATACGCATAGTCGAAAATGCAGCCGGTTTAACTGTTCACACTAATACGCGTAGGACAGCGATAGCCTGCCAGGTTTTTTACGTCATGAGATTGGGGTTATACTGATTAGTGATTACTGATTCAGTGATTTTAAGTATAGTATAGTTGTTATATAGAATGTCTAAGAATGACGGCCTCGTAAAGAAAGCTCATATTTTATTAATTCGATTTAACCATACTTACCTATATACAAAGTCGTTTCGTTTAATCGTAAGAGGTCTCTGAAGTTGGAATTCCAAAAACATCTGAAAGGACTATTACCATCTGAATGAATATTTGTGAGAATATCTTCAAATGTGTTTATATTTGAAGATATTCGGTACTTTCAAATGTACTTGTTATTTTTCAATTGATATCTTAAGGGTAAAAAATACTAGCACCCCCACAAAAATCCACCCAAAATCCAAAATTTTTGGGCATCGTTCTATCAGCTTGATATATTTTTATCACAAAGTAAAAATATTAAATACCCGAAAAGTGAGAACTACTATCATTTATAGTTTTATTTGGAAAATACTAATTATTAGCATGATTCATATGAACGCCCATTTATGAGAAAATAATTCGGTTAGAAAAATAGGTGTTTTTCATGCTCGAGGTATGTTTTGCATTATTAATTTTAACTTCATAGTAACTGGTAACATCAATTGGCAGCCTATTGGCCGTTATCTTGAAAATGGTTAACCAGTCCAAATAAATCGACATGTTACTAGTTTTGGGATTTTGTATGTAATGGTAATTAATGCGAGGGTGCTCGCGTTTACCAGGCAAAATTACCCAATCATGGAGCATATGCTATAAAACTTTTGGGAGAAATGTGAGACAACTTCGTTGATGATCCAAGGACCAGTTCCTGATTGACATTAGCAGAGGTGGGTGTATCAAAATGTACGATGAACAGAGTGGCCAAGGAACAGTTATTTCACTCATGACATCAAACCCGTTGAAGATCTTCTACCTCCCGATTATGAAACTTCTTTTGAATTCTGCCAACTTATCCGACAAAGAGATGGAGATATAAATTTCGATTAAAGAATTTTTTTTCACCGATCAAACGTGTTTCACTAGACGTGGCATAATCATATGAGTAAGTTTATGCAGACGAAAATCCTTGAAATATTTTCAGCATAAAAACATTTTCAGCATAAAATCAAGTTTCATGTCCAGATGGTGATCATCGATAATTTTATGATCGGGTCATTTAAAGTTTCAAATCATCTTGTTGTTAATTATTATTACCTATCTATTATTTGAGATCATCTACCAGAACCGCTTGACATACATGCATGTGCCATGAGAGGCCATCTGTAAGAATACTATCATGAAAAATGGATAGGCAGAGAAGTTGATGCTTCAATTGGCCGCCACGATCACTTTATGCGGGACTGAAGATGAAAGTTTATTTGGTAAGAATAGATATTGATTGATATTGAACAACAGCTACTGTAGAATAGATTTCAAGATGACGCGACTTCAATACTATGCGAGACGAAAAGTCTTTGCAACGTGTTTAATTTAACTTCTTCCGAAGGGTTAACTTGTGCAGGGTTATAAATGGTGTCCATATTTATAACAGTTCTTATTTTTCACTTCAAATTTTTATGGACTTTTTTAGATTTTGAAATCTCTGCTTAAACCGAGACATCAAAATTTTGCAAGCGTTGGGAAATATTACGAATATGTGTACCTTTCTAAAAAAAATTTTCAAGCCGATCAGATGATGCTTAAAAAAATTTAGAGTTTATTACTGTGTGGTAGTTAATATTTCGGACTTTTAAGGTTCAATGCGAAACCAACAAGTACAATATGTGAAAGTGACTTTTATAGTGTAGTATATTCACACCAAGATACATTTGTATGGTAAAAGTAATTTTGGCAGTACCCGAAAAAAATATATATTTGTTTCCAACATCAGAGCTCTCTCACACATTTGCGACTTTGTTATAGGTAAGTTTGGTTAAATCGAATTCTTTTGCCTCTAGGAATATTTGGTTGCTCTATAGGACTGTTATTCTGGATCCATATAAAGAAATTAAATCTAGAATCATCTAGGCGTTTTATAAATGTAGTAGGCGAAAAAACTAAGAATAATCTTCTGACATATAAAGTCTAAAAAATTTAAAATCTAAGATCTGTGGACAAATCATTTGTAAACATGTAAACATTTTGATTCTTGTTTTGCACATACACGGTTTCATCATGATAACTAACTAGTAGGTAAACTATATCAAATATTTCCATTTGAAGATGAAGAATCATACTTAACACGTTCACTGTCCAGTGACCCATATATGGGTCATGCCTTATGTTTTCCGTAAGTCCTGTGCCCCATACTTGGCTCACGTTTGGGTTCTATTTCATATTAGATTCTAAGACGGACTCTCGACGAATAGGCAGGTTATCTAAAGGGGACTCCTTTGTATAACAAGGTTACGATACAGAATATACGTTTGAACCATATTTGGGGCATGGACTTGGATATTAAACCATTGGTTACTACATGTTCTTTTACAAAATTTACTCACAGTAAAAGACGATTTATATACAAATTTCTTTTATTGATAATTTTACAAAAGAATAAAACAAACATTCAACAGTAATATTACATTCTAGTGAGCATTATTAAAACATTGTAGGCAGTATGCCTGAGAACATTCTGAGCAATATGTTGACGTTTCTTTGGTTTTTTTAGCTGCATCTTTTGCATTGAAACCTTGCGACTTTAGCACCAAATAACACCCATGACATCTTTTTCGCGAAGGTGCACCCTTATCATATTTCATTTCTTCCAGTTTGTGAGCGGATAACTTAGGTTTTTTTTGGTGGAGCCACTGCGTCTATTTTCTGTGTCTCGTCAATGTTAAGAAGGGCCCTTATAATTGATTCTGTATATTGAAGAAGTGTAAATTTTTACCAGTGAGTGAATTGAAAATAATGTGACTGTTGATTAGCGTGGTGCTACAAATAAGTTCTATGGCAATTTTTTTATACCATATTAATGATTTTCGTAGTGACGTATAGTAACTTGCTAACTGATCAGAAATGTCAACTCCTTGTTTGCCTCTATTATATTCTAGGACTACTTTCGGTTTCATTTTCTTGTTTCCTTTTCTGTCTGTCCCGATTTCCACCATTTCGTCTCCATAGCAAGTAGAAAGCATGTACACGTCTCGTTGGTCTTTCCATTTCAGAAACGTCACATATCCTTGTTGGGAGCTACACATTTCACCTTTTTTTAGCTTGGTATTGATGACTTCCTTATCTTAACCTTTTCGGTTTTTCCTAACAGTACCTATCAAGTTGGTTTTTTTATTGTATAAGTACTTCGCCAAATGAAGGCTCGTATAGTAGTTATCGGTTATTATTAGTCGACCCGCACCAAAAAGATCTTTTGTTAGATTGACAACTGTTGAACCTGGCAAATCTAGGTCTGGTAGTTTTTTCACTTTTTCCGTCATATATACTTGTACTATACGTAAATCCCTCGGGTGTGCATACTTTGTATAGCTTTATTCCATACCTGCTGGCTTTTGAACAGTTGTATTGCCTGAAACTAAGCCTACCTCGGAATGGTATCATCGTTTCATCAACTATGACTGTATCCCCAGGTTTGTACAGGTCTTTGGTCCGTTGCATCAACATATCCAGCAAAGGTCTTATTTTATAAGTTCTGGTTCCGTCCTGTCCCTCATTGTTTGCAAAGTGCCAGCATTTTAGCAACAAAACAAATCTATTATAGCTCATTGGAACTCGATGGAAAAGAGAATGATGATATATTGAGTCCATTTTCCAATAGCTTTCTATAGAAGGAAACTGCAGAATGCCCATAACCAGAAGCAGCCCTGCAACAAAGAGGGTGAAAATAGTACAACATTACTACTATTGCTACTACTATTAATTTGAACAAAAAGCAGATCTTGCTTTACGCAACTATTTATTTTTCTAATCAATAATCAGTTGAAGTTCACACAATATTCGCAGCATCTCTTGTGCATGATATAGATATAGGTATTTATATGGCATATTTCAAAAGAAAAAACTCACCAATGAATGTCTCCATTTCCTCATTATTCGATTCGTGTCTCGCCAACGTAAAAGACGAGACGATCGAGACAACCTTTTTGAGGCAAGCAGTTGTGCTACATATCTATTAGTTTCCAAAACCATAAGATCTATGACGTCTTTATTGATTATTGTTTTGTAAACATCTATAGCCTCAATATTGTCACCTTCATATTCAATGTCCATCTATAAGCCCGACTGGCCACAAAACTGTAATTTTGCTATATTTAAAACGTCCCTAAACCATTCAAAAATAATATCTTCATTATCAGAATTATCATTTATTTCTTCGTTGCTGCTGTCATCTGCTACAGATCCCTCCCCTGATTCTGCTTCACTAGAAGACGGATCGGATGTTCCTATAAGAGCAATGACGATTTTATTTATCTGTAGTTAAAAGAGATGCAAATACCTACATACCTTCAGATTCATAATCGGGGTCAATAATATCATCATCGCAGTCTTCGCTTATGTCACTTAACTGATCAATTTCATCGAGTAACTCCTTGTCAGTGAATGATCTTTTATTGGACCACATTATAACGATTACAATCGCAAGAACAAGTACGAAAACTTTATTATTTACTATTTCCCTAATAATCAGCCTATAATGTGCAACACTTCTATATAAACCGACCAACTGAACTAAAAATTATGCGACGCGACAAACAAGTCGATTCCTGAAAAATAACGAAAAACAACAAACCAAATACGACCCATTGGACTCTATGCATGTAATTTTTTAACTACAGAGTCCCGAGACCCAAATATGGTGCATCAGTTTTTTACACAGGGGACTGCTTACGTATGGTTTATGGCTAACCTTAGGGTCAGCGAACGTGTTAATTACTGAAATCTCCAATATATTGTTACTGCAAAATAAGTACCATACAACTTAGCAAAAGTGAGACCAACCAAAAGTAAACTTTGAAAAGTAACCAATAATCAAATGTAATTTATATTAATAATTGAAAACATTCTTAACTTTAGAACTTTTAATAGTGCGTCAGACAGGAGCTATCTTCTAAAATATCACTAAATCTATTAGGTTTGTTTATGACTAATTTAATAACGTATGATAATTTGTTGCAGGTTTAGGAGATTTAGCAGTGTGTGTAAATGAAAGACCCTGGAGCTTATACTGTGGAGAACCTCCCTGTGGCCAACTTAACCCAGAAAATCCCCATGTGTATAATATTTTAGAAAAATTGTACAAAGACCTAATAGAATTAAGCAGCGAAAACGAAATATTCCACATTGGTGGCGACGAAGTAAACCTTGAATGCTGGGCACAGCATTTACAAAAGACAAATACCTTGTACAATTACACAGATTTGCACGATCTGTGGGGTGAATTCACTACGAAAGCCTTACATAAACTTCATTTAGCGAATGGAGGGAAGCAAATTCCATACGTTGTAGTGTGGTCAAGTAAACTTAGCAAGCGACCTTACATTACGAAATATTTAAATAAAACAAATGTGGTAGTACAAAGTTGGGGTGCAAGTCAATGGCCTGATACACCGGATCTTATATCTGATGGCTACAAGGTGATTATTTCCCACGTCGATGCGTGGTACTTAGACTGTGGATTCGGAAGGTGAGTTTTATCTTAGATCTAGATATACAAAGCTATAGAAAATGATTATGACCATAAAAAAAACGTTTATTTACCACATCCTTATCAAAACTATATTGGTACCACTCAGCACCTATCAACGAATCGCGTTTGTATTTATTTCAACTCTCGAGAATGGAGGAAGACTTTAGCTGATAATTTTTTATAACGAGGAATATTTTTGATAGATTCTGTATAAAATAACTTTGTTACTAATTTGTGTACAGCGTTTTTTTTTTCTAATTTTAGTTTCAAATAAAAATAATAAGAGAGAAATTTCTAACTGTTCTACAAGTGAGCTTTCTATTAAAAATCTATTGTTTGTTTTTAAATTTTAAATCTCTTTCTTCGAAAAATCACATAGAGAAAATGTTGGTGTATTATGTCTTTAGAAAGCTTATGTAATGCGGATTTAAGATCTGCAGTCTGAGATTATTGTGTTTGGTTCAATTTAACGTTGAATGTTTGAGAATTTTGAGAATCATATTCCTCGAACAATTCCTTTTTAAAAGGTCTAAAAAGTTAACTGTTTTTGGTAGATTTTTTTAGTGAAAAATACAACTTTACTGGTCTAGTCCGGTAAAGTAGGAATCGGTTTATGTCCATTATAGGTTAGGTACCTAATTAAGCACTCTAGACAACAGCGTCTGATATCCGTCAGTTGAATTTTATGAATTTCGTTTACAAAAGATTTCAAACTAAAAAAGTTTTTTGGAACAAGCAAGAACCATTGTAGAAAAATATTGTACGTAACACACCCAGAAAGTGTCTTTACTGGGCTTCGCCGGCTTCCAGGACACGCTGGCACTCGCCCTGGAAACTACTAGACTCACCCAGTAAAGAATCACTTTCCGATCTTGTTATGTAAATAAACTATTTCGTACCTTTCCCTTAACTTCAAAGGTCACAAATTTAATGTTGCATGATTTGCCTCCTCCAAAATATCTGATGAAATTCTTGGAAAATCCTCTAAATCACTTTCATCGCAACTCAAATTCATTTTTACTGTATCATCTATGTATACAAATTCCAGGTTCTGATGAAAATGGACGTGACCCGAAAATAGAAAATTTTTTCGAATCTATATGCCGTGTGTGTTGGTGTCTGTGAGAATGTGTGTCTGTATGTCAGTGTGTCAGTGTGTCGCCGATCATCAATCTGCTATCATTTTCTCCAACACGTCTCAATGTATAAATCTGAAATTTTAAATATAACATCTGGTGAGTTCATGGAAGAACCCTATTGATTATTAGTGAAATTGGTGCATCAGGGAGGGCACGTCTTAAGGGGAACCAATAAATTTCGTCAAATCAAAAAATTTTCCAAATAAAAATTGTTCAGAATAAGGAAACGTACCGAAAATAACTCTTGATATTTTCTCGGCAGATTAACTGTTATTGAGAAAAACGGTCTACAATTAATTTTATTCAATTAAAAAGTCTATCTCGACAGTACATTCTCATCATATTCAATTTGAAATAGTGAGAAATAAATTATTTTATTTATTTTACCTTGCGTTTCTTGTTTATATCGTTTATTTCGTTAATGTCAATTATCTTATTTTCCCATTTTTCTAATTTATCCTATTTATCTCGTTTGTCTCATATATCTCGTTTATCTTGTTTTTCTTATTTATATTTTTTATCTTGTTTATCTTATTTGTTACATTTGTCACATTTATCTCATTTGTCTCATTTATCTCATTTTCCACATTTTTTCGTTTTTCTCTTTGTCTCATTTAACGTAATTGTATCATTTATCTAATTTGTCTCATTTACCTCATTTAGTTTATTTGTCTCATTTACGTCATTTATCTTTTTGTGTTCTTGATTTATTCTTGTTTATTTATATAAATAAAGAAAATAAACGAAAATAATATTTTAAATTAAAATAATGTATTTCCTTCATGCCAAATTGAATGATGAGTAAGTTCAGTCGAGGAGTACCCAGCCGCAACCAATTGTTAAAAATAAAACCAATAAATTATTAGTTCAATTTTATTTTAGTTATGAATTTAATATACACAATGTCCCTGTTTTTATAATTGTATACTTCTGAAGAATGGTCGTAAAAAAAAGTAGTACGGAGAAAAAACAAACAAATAAACTTCACGTTTGGGCGAAAAAATTGCGCTTTCCTCTCTTTTTTAAATAACGAACTTTTCTATAAAAAAATTACCACTCTTCCTTGAAACGTCTTAAGACACATATGTACAAGAAAAGAACTTTATTGCTTAGATTAACTTTTTCTACGAGCCATATAAGTCCTACTATTTAAAACGCAAACCTTGTATATTAATATAATATTTATACAATATGGCATATACATTTTCGATTTAAAATGGTAAAATTCCTAGCTAAGTTTAATATTTGACATTTAAACTCCTATTACATAATAAAACAAAGTTGGCCTACTTCATGAGGTGAACTTCTACCCGACTGCAAATTTCCAAAAACTTTATTTCAATTTATTTTTCAGATGGCGCGAGACAGGCGATGCAGCTTGCGACCCGTACCGTCCCTGGCAAACCGTATACAATCACCGTCCCTGGCAGCAATTCCATTTAAACAAAAAACAGATTTTGGGTGGTGAAGCGTGCCTATGGAGCGAACAACTAGACGAGGGTTCACTCGATGCGCGACTCTGGCCTCGATCGGCAGCTTTTGCGGAGAGAATGTGGAGTGATCCTCAACTTGACATGACAACTTATAATATTCAGGAAGATGTTTACACGCGACTTAGCACCCATAGAGACAGATTAGTGAGTAGGGGACTTAGTGCTGAGGCCCTTTGGCCTGCGTGGTGTACTCAAAACCCTGGTATGTGCCTTTGACGAACGTTTTTGTCTATAGAAACTGATGTAAATAGTTTAATTTATCTCCTCACCTTGCATAGTGATATTAGTCTAATAATATTTAAACAAATGACTTTTAAGTTTAGGAATTAATCAAAATGAGGTTTTCCCTCGCAATCTGGATTATTTGTTGACTAAGGGCTCTGATTTTAACTAAGCAATCATTATTGCATTCTCCTCGTCTGTAGCTACTCTTAAAAGTGATTTTACTTTATTTGTCAAAACATTTGAACAAGAATGGAAATGAGGGAAACATGGGCACCGAACATAATTGTAGACAAGGCTTATTTATAAATTAACGAGGTCATGGATATATTTACCTTTCAGAGAATCTCGAAAATTTGTGATTTTCACGTGATATATTAACGGAGCAACAAATATATCATGTGATTCCACGCAAATTTGTCGTCATTTTGGTTAGCGTTTTGTTCATAAAATGAGTAAACTTTCAAAACATTACTTTTAGAATATGCATGTCTTATAAGTAAATTAGCACGTCACAAAAGTAAACTTGTCAATATTCAATGTATCGGTTGCCCCAGAACCTTTCGAAATATAGTATACATTACAATTATTGTCTATATAGACAATGTATAATAAATACAGATATTCTCGCAGGACTAAATTCAATTTTTATTATTAGATTATTTGCTAAAATAACTAAATTATACAAAAAAATAAGACAAATTTTGGAAAAAAGAATGTTTATTATTCAATAAATCAAATTAATAATTCTAACAATAATCCTTTGGCTGTTGCAAATCGGAATTTTTGTGATTGAGGTTTTATTAATTACTAATTGAAAAAATAGGCTTTAATTGTGAAAATTATTAATGATTGTTATTTGTACGTGTTCTGTGATATAAATTAGACTATAATTTTAATTTATTCATAAGGTATAAAAATAATTTATTTAATACTAGAATTTTCCATGTGCGAAAAAATATCTGATAATTTTTATATGCATGATTATTCTATGGAATTTAATTTTAGAAAAATTATTTAGTAAAAATGCGATTCAGAACGATACTAAATAAAAAGTTGCTCTTTATTACTGGAAAGACTGGGTACAGCAGAATAGTTCTGTTGTGCGCTGCTGCTGATAGTTGTTTCCTGACTATTTCTAAAGCAGTAAAAGAATTCAAAAGCCGAAATTGTGGCTCTTTCCCATAGACAATCCAATTATGACTAAGAGGACAATTAAAAATTAGCTAAATGAAATCGGAAAATCAAAATTTTCAAAAAAAAAAAAAAGTTTAATTTGAAATATAATTAATAGGCAGTGGAAATATTTGGTCATTTTTCGTGACCAGCAGTTATATAAGAAATCCTATTTTTCAAAGAGCCTCTTTATATAATTGAATTAGTTAATATATCATTGATATTATGTATGCGTTTGTTTATGTATATGTAAGATATGTAATAACTATTGAGGCTGGAAGCCGGGATAAACATATATAATATTATACGTAACTTTGTTCTTGTTCCTCAGTTAGCGACACGAGCGAATACAGTTATTTTCGCAGAGACTAGCGTTGTTTGGCATATGGTCCGCTAACCTGGGATTCAAAACAATGTGTAAAATCCGTGAATATTATATGCGCGGTTTGTCAGTGCCAGATATTTTAATAATCGACTAATATTGGTAGTACTAATTTTAGTAACTTTAGCCTCCTAAGTTGTTATTTTTGTATACCTTTTGGTGCATTTATTTATAATATATAGTAACTACGTACTAATTTTTGGAGTGTCATATGTTTTATTTACTTTACAAACAATAACTACTTATTTAAAACTTATTTCACATTAAGTATGTACCTATTATAAAAAAAAATTACTACGTTTCTCCAATTATTGTATCTGGTTTTCTAAATCAAATCTACAGGTTTGCTGTACTCTGTTGTTACAACTAATTACCTACTTTGTACTTTATCGTGTTCATTGATCGAGGGTTCCAACTTCAAAACCGAGAGAGTAATCGAATCGGACGCTGCGATATTCATCGTGCAATAATTGTCTACAACTAACTTTCTTAACTACTAATATTAGTATTTAAATAATCGACTAATTCGATTATCGTATATCGATTATTCCTATCACCATTGCCTGCCCATGTGAACTATTTAGAATTTGCACTATTAACCTCGGTAAATGTGGAACGTTTATTTTCTTTGTACAAACATATATACGAATCAAATCGCTCAAATTTAACAGCCGCGAATGCTGAACGAATATTAGTTGTGACCATGTATACTAATGCGATGGCAGAATAATACATTGTATTAAGCATATTTCATTATTCATTTTATACTTGCTTGCTTTCATTTTTTTTGCTTATGTCCTTCTGTCAACCATGAGAGCTACCAGTCCAGCTTCCTCTCCCTGATAATAATTCAGTATATGTCAACCATTTCTTATCACTGATTCAGACAAAAGTGGTGTCACATTTGCTTATTTCGTCAGAAGTTAATAAACATTTTCCATATTTAGGTAGAAATTTGTTTTCCAAATTCGACAACAAATAACATACTTCAAACAATTTTTGAAATATCTACATTCATGCGATTAACCGTCTGAATTTAATGTTTGAATTGTTTCACTCTATATATTTGGCTTATTTATGAGCTATGAAAAAAATTATAAAACTATGTTTATATATATTTTTTTAAAGAAATCTGAATATATTCATAAGCAAATGAAGTTCAAATAAAATAAATACACGTAAAAAAACTGTCATTATAAAGAATTAAATTGATAATGAACTAAGATAGATAATGAAAATTACCAAAACTTATTTGAACATAAATATCTCGAAAATTATTTAAGATAATCGTAAAGTATGTGTACTTGTAATTGTTGAATTCAGAAAAATATTCCCTATCTAAATTTGAAAAATTTTGTGGGTTTCTGAAGATGCTTCTTGTGATAATATACTGATGTAAATTTCGGTTTAAACCGGAACTAATGATTATAGTATATATGAAATTACTTTTAATTTGTCACCTACTACTTCTCAGTGATCAAAAAGCAAAATGTGATGGATACAAAACTTTCGCTGAAAAAGCAAAATTTATTTTTTGAAAATTTTGCTCTTTTGGTCATATTTTCTTTAGTTGAATTCTTTTTCTGATTATATAATCGGATTACTTGGGAAAACCATGACTTGCATTTTTGAATTTTTTCCTGGTTAAAATTAAGAGCAGATAATCGAGTGGGACACCTAAAACAATCATCAGCCAAGTCTAGTCTCACCTACTGCAAATACTATATTACAAAAGGTTCTGCTACAATCGGTATATATTACAATACGTTTGTGCTGCCAGAAAACAATATTATTTGAATCGAAACTTAACGTATTTAAAAAACCATTAAACTCTCTATACAATTGACACATTGGATCTACAATCTTATCGCTGATTTTTTCATTCCATATGCGTATCGGAAAAATGTAAATTTGAAAGTTTTTCCATAGTAAATAAAAAAAAATCCGACTAAACTATGTTAAATCAATTATTAGACTGCGAAAATCGACAAGAAAGAAGAGTAGAAACATAAAAATTAACAAAACCAAACAGATCGTAATAGTCTGACTCATTTTTTGTTTGTCATGTATTCAAAAACAAATGTCCAGCAACAAATTTACTCTACTTTTTATAAGTTTTACTTTTTGTGTGGTTTTTTTATTGTATGAAAATTATTGTAACATTGTAACCATTTACAAGTTGTTACTGTGTACCTACATTAGCACAAAAAAATATACAAAGTTAGACACACTCCCGGGTTGCAAGTAACTAATTTATTTTTTAATTTTCCAGTTTTTTTACGCAGCAAAAGAGAGTAATAGCTTTACAAAAGGACCATTTATTCTATAAGTCCAATTGCAAATGATTTTTTTTAAATCACAAAATGTCATCAGCAAATTAGTTTTTAATAATCTTTTCTCCAAAGCCATAATGAAACGGTTAATTTATTCTGTGAGTAGTAATATAGTGCTGATTCTGGCACACTGACTACCAACGTTCCGTCTCCATTATCAGTGGTTCTGAGGGCGTGTACGTGGTCGGTCCTATAATCTAAGAATCTAGGTGTTAGTATCGGCATAGTAGGAAGTGAAGCTAAGATACTTTAACCTATACCATAAGCTTTTATCTAAGTTAATCGCTAAGAGCGTTTATTATTATAAAGATAAAATGGATACGCCCCCTATATCCACCAAAAGTTGTTCGAGCAGTTTAAAAAAAAACAGTTCAAAATGCTTAAAAACAGCTAAAAATGCTTAAAGGATTGCTAAAATAGACCGATTTAACTGTTAAGAAAACTGTTTTTTTTTTAATATAAACTGCTCGAACATCTCGTGGTGGATATGGGGGTGTAGCAAATTTATCCTTATAATAACAATCGATGTCATTGGTCAGGCTTTTATAAACATTCAATAGCCACCAATAACTATCCATATACTAGTAGCCATTTTTTCTTTGTAATAACAGACGCTCTCATTGTTCAGATACACCCGTAGCTCCACTCCTTTAGCTATTATCTTAGATCCAAGCTTATGGAATAGGACAAAAGTCTTACTCCCCTCCTATTAGATTCTAGGACCGCCCACGTACACGCCCCCAATGCCACTGATAATGGCGATGGGATGTTGGTAGTCGGTGCACTAGAATCGGCACTATATTACTACTTCTATAGTATTGCTTTAAATAAAATTTAAAAGTATAAACAGTTCTAAACAGTTACTGCATGGGTCAATTTCATATATTTGGAAAAAATCACGCGTGCTGTAACCAATTGTTAAAACCTCTACTCATGTAATCAGGTTTGAGTGTGCCTGTCCTCATATTTCCTTACAAGTATTTACAAGTTTTAAATATATTAGAATCGTTTCCTTCATATCTCCTTTGATCGCTTAAATATAGTGCAGAGCCTAAGTCACCTCATCTCATAGCAGTATGGAGATAAATAATCCACAATACTTAAACTCACAGAGTTATATATGAAAGCATTCCTCTTAATGAATATAAATGGGATCAAATGTGCTATAATTCATACAAACTAAATATTAATTCAACATTAAATAATTCGTTGTATAAGTATTTAAAAAATTATTATATTAATTATTTTAATCCCAAAATTACTCATATTTGATTTTATTTAATTTTCTGATAACATTACTAATAAATAAATAAGGATATATCTTCACAGTCAAATTACGTATTTTAACTTAAAATAGTGTAAATAATCAACCATACAAACAAAAGGGAAAACCTCATTTAATTTTTATTTAAGTTTGAACTGAATTCATTCGAATGAATGAGTGTGTGCCTAGTTGTAAATAAACGTTTATTTAACTTCATGTGATTTTATTTTGAAATTATTGTGAAGATTTAGCTATTTAAATATAAAAATATTAGATTAGTGAATGCATTTTATTATAACCCCACTTAAGTACTCCATTAGAGTATGCAGCGTGACTTCATCTTCGAGTGGTAACGACACTTTCCTCTCGAAGCGGGGTGTCGAATTCGATCCCCGGCCAAGGAGCTGAGATTTTTTCGGAAGCAGGGATTAATCCTAGTGTACTTATATACTGAGTGTGTGTCCATTGTCTCCAAATACGTAGCTTCCTCCCGCTTTAGAGATACAGATAGTTCTATCATTATCCCCTTTCGGGAAATGAGTCATTGGTAGATTAAAATTCTGGAAAATTTTTTTTCGCTAATTATTATGGAAATTGTAAAAGTAACAGGTATTTTTTTTATTTTAAATTTTAAATGAGACCTGATGTGTTTTGTAAATACCTAGTTTGAAAATATTCATACTTTTTTTGTTCGTATTTAACTAGTGTGGTCGTGGAAATATTAGAAGCCTTTTACCCAAGACACTTCCTTTTTAGAGCACATGGAATTGTCTCAGCAGGAAATTGTTATATTTTGGCGAATTATATATCTCGGACTTATCAAGTTTTGCGCAGGAGTTCTTCAATTATTTCAAAGAGAACGGAAGGATTAAATAAATCTACGATTATTTATAACAGTGCGTTGGGTCTGAGTCTCATATTAACATGCGGATCTTTGACGTCTTGAGCGTTTTTTTCTTTATGTTATTTTTGTAGAAATAGAAAAATATGTGAAAACCATAAAAAAATACACCAAAAACTATATTATAATGCAATCGTGGGATAGTTTTACCCTAAAAGCATTAAAAAATTAATTAAAATTGCACATTCCCGTAGATGGCTCTAACACGGTCAATACTGGATTATAATCCTCATATAATAATATAATATCTATGAAGTAGAAACCTGCCTAACACGTTTCTTCGTGCAAAGTCTTCCCGTGAAGGAAACTGTGTCGTCATGAGTAATAGGACTTCAATCATAAAAAAAAAAAGAACAGATTTTTCGAACTTTCCGTTAAACATCAACTGAATTTTTAAATAATTTTCGCAATAGTACATATATATTACTTCAGATTTAGGAATAACTACAGACCTATTAAATCGCCATAACACTTGACACGTACCACTATTATAAGTTTTTATTTGAGATGGCATGGCATCTCTTTGCATTTCCAATTCAAAGTAGCAAAACTCTACCTTGCATAATGCATACTGAAATACTTCAACAAAAATATTTCAACTAGTAAAACGACAAAATCGTCTATTAACAAAACTAAATTCTAAAGTAAATCAATGTAAATAAAAATTATAATAGCAGTTGGTGGGATAATGACTAATAAAATATTGGTGTTAATGTCTTAATTCTAAACAATGAAGCAGTTGTAAGCATTGGTACATCTGAATAATATATCTCCATCAAAGCAATTAAAGAATATATAGAAAGTTCAGCACACCATACTCAGTTTGTGCTATTGTCCCACAACCAAAGGAAATTCAATAAGAAAATTGGTTCAAAGAGTTCTACCTATATACTGCCCTTTTCTACCTGAAAGGGCATAAACAAAATAAAGTAAAACTTGAGAAAGAAAAAACTATATATGTATGTATGTATACCGACATATTACAGCAACACATTGATGGAAATTCCTCCCCGTCTGATGAAACCGTTTAACGAATTTAATTAAGTTTATTTTTGCTGCAAAGCTCTTTTTCGTAGTAGTTATTACGACTGGTTCGTGTCTGTGTGGAAAGATATATAATATGGTTAATTTCAATTTCTCCCAAAGTGCAACCAACTCTATAGTGGTTGGTTATATTGGTTCGTTCTCATCTTCACTTTATTTTTCTGTCATGTATGTTCTTTCGAACTCCTTTTTCCATTTGTATTTACTAGTTTATATTTTCTGACGTGTCTAAGCAATTCCTATCTCTTTCAGTTCTCGGTCTATACATATTCGTTATCCGAATTTAGTGTCTTGTTAGTTGTTTCGAGATATGATTTAAAGCACTTGATTGCTTCAAAATAACAAGTTCACAGTGAGCGGCAGATCTGTGCCCTCTTTCTTCTCTGACTTTGTTATTTATCTACTTAATAATAAAAAGGCAGTAAAATAGGCGATTGATGGTGTGTAGTTGGAATGCGCAGTTGACAATATTTATTCTCATTTTATTAGTTGTACAAGAGTTGTATGTAAGTCCGTAACTGGAATGACTCCCTGAGATAAATCGTTTGTTTTGCTAAACCAACACCAGTTATATCTCAATGTTTCTTTCATTAATGTCCGCGTTGATAAAACAAGCCAATAAACAATCACAAACGCAAAAATGTTCATACATCAAAGATCAAACATTATCTCCTGTAACCATTGAAATGTTTGTTTTTCTGGACCGCATGTTTTATTTTAGAAGCGCATCTTTATTATTTCCGAGTCCTTTTGTGTTTTTCTTTAATTATATATGTTTATTATTAACGAATGATTATTATTAAGGTAGCTTTTCAAACTCGTTCTAGTAGTTTATTTTATTTACCAGTTTCCAGAACAAATCTGTTAAAATTATAACCTTTATACACCATGTATTCAAATTATACGTCGGTTCAAAAAAACATTGATATTTTTAATTGTCGTATTAGGGTTATAAAAAAATCACCTTTTTTTTTGTGGACTATTTTAACATTTAAGTTATTTTGTTAAGTTAATTAGTAATCAGTGTCGATTATGTTTTGTACATTTTTACCTTGTAATTAGAATCGTCTTTTGGGTAGTTGTAACTAAAAATAAATAAATAAAGGAGACAATTCACGTTTAAAGCATTTAAAATGTCATTTATAAAAATTATGAATAACATTGGTCAAATGATGGGCTCTTGAGGAACACCTGATGTGGCCAAGTATTCAACAGACTTAAGCCCATTAAATACTATATATTGTGGTCAAATCTGTCAAACGCTTCTGAGAAATCTGTAAATTACATGTGTTTGTGTTTGCATATCAATTGATTCAGCTATGAACTGTAAGCACAAACCAGATTTGTCACTGTAGAACGACCTTTCACGAAACCATTTTAAAAATTTGTAATATTTTATTAGAAACATTACACATAATGGAAATGGTTCGGAAATTGCCTACATCAAATTTATCACCTTTTTGTATATAGGACAAACTTTTGACTGTTTCCATAAATCAGGTAACTTACATCACTTCAAGCACATATTAAATATAATTTTTAAGGGATATACCAACACATATTCACAGTCATTCAGTAATAATTCGGGTACACCATCTGGACCAGTTGTCATTTTAGGTTTGATTTTCTTTTGGGCAGCTAAGTCTTCGCACTCCTCAATTTCACGTAAGTGTACGGTTAAAGTAAGGTTACAATCATCACTTGACATATTAGTACTGAATGCCGGTTTATAAGATTTACAGAAGAAATCGGCAAAAGCGTTAAGAATGTCATTCGGATCAGAAAGTTGGTGCCCATTGTTAGGACATTTGACTTAAGATATTAGATGGTCTTTTCAAGTTGATTATAAAAAACCAAAACTTACTAGGATCATTTTTAGTGTTATTTTCTGCTGTTCGAATAAAGTCCCTGTAAGATATATTTATATCAAATATATTTTGAATTCATCAAGTGCACGATTATCATCGTTTCTTTTATATGCACGCCAATATCTATCCGTTAATTTAATATTTCTTATTATAAGACAGTTATACCAAGGAGGATACTTTTTCATATTTGTCGCAGAAAATTAGGCCACACACAGATCAAATATAGAATAAAGGTCATCATAGAAATAACTAATCGCATCATCTACATTAGAAAACGATTCGAAAATTTGCCAATCAATGCTACCAATTAAATTGTATAAAGCCGGGAAATTTGCTTTTCGGAAACTATAGCTACAATTATTATTAAGACGAAAAATTATTTTTTAAGTTGTAACTGACATTCCCCTGAAGGGATATATGCAGGGCCGGATGATGAATACTTTCTGTTACAAATGTATCAACAGATTGTTCTACATAACAATTATTGTTGTAAAGGACTAAATCAAGTAACTTATCATTGTCATTGAATACAAAATCATGTTGTGAAAAATTTAAGATATTTAAAAAGTTATTTAGGGTAAAAATTTGACGATCAGCTTGAGAGACTTCCAGATAGGCTGCGTATTTAGATATATTAAAATCGCCAATGATTTGACTACATACATAGTCAAGTAATTCAATTTTCTCAAATATTTTTTCATATTCAGACACAGCTAAACCTGGAGGAATATATATAATAATAATAATAATAATAATAATTTTTATTTGCAGTACATATCATTATAATAATACTAACAAATTGTATTTAAATTTGAATTATGTCCTACAAAAGGGACTGAAAAACAATACAATTACTGATCTAAGTTTCAGCCCCATTCAAATATTTGAAAAGTTTAATTGTTATATTGTTGCCCGTTAGGAAAATACAATATCTGTACTACTACATAAAATAGACAGTAAAAAGAGAAAAAATAAAAAAAATAAAATAACTGAATGAAAGGTCATAAAATACACAAAAAAAAAGAAGAATAAAAAACAGATTCACTCTAGAATGTGATCCCTATTACTAAGTAAGGATATAATATTCACTACACACTGTAGAATGTAAGGTACTATTATCTACATAATGACTCATATAATAAAATCAAGAGGCTAGGAGAAATTTTTTGTAATTAAACTTAAAGCTAGGTAACCTAAGAATTTTATAATCAACTGGAACTTTATTGTACAGTAAAAATACATTATAAGAGAAACACCTCCGATATAAAGTAGTTTTATGGGGTGGAGGTGATATCAGTCCTCGAAATCTCAAGTTTAAAGTATGAACGTCACTGCGATATTTAATTTTATTATATAAGTATGGAGGCGAGTTGTTTAAAATAATATTGTGAAATAAAGTAGTGCAGTGAAATTTTCGCCTTGTTTCCATATTTAGCCATTTTGCATCCTTGAGTTTATGTGAAACATGCTCGTACTTCTTTATGCCATAAATAAATCTTAAACATGCCTTTTGAATTTTTTCAATTTTGTTGATATCCATTTTATCCAAGCAAGGACCATATACAACATCACAGTAGTTGAAATGACTTAGCACCAGCGTATCAGTAAGTTTAATTTTGAGAGATTGTGATAGTAAATGTCGATTAGGATATAACATCTTTAAATTAGTATAAGCTCTTTGTGTACACTTACTTACATGTTTTTTAAATCGTAAATCTGTATCCATTTCAACTCCCACATTTTTTGCTTGTTTGGTACATACTAAATCATTATCGCCTACTGCAATTTTTATGTCAGCTTGTACCAGATCTTTACACTTGCCGAATATGAGAACAGACGACTTTATTGGGTTTATAGTTAATTTATGACGCTCTGACATTGCAATTAATTTTCGTAAATCATCGTTAATAATATAATTAGCCTGAATCAAATTATCATGAAAAAAAGAGAAATATATTTGAGTGTCATCCGCGTATAAATGTACGTTACAATTACTTAGACAGTTTGTTATATTACAAGTATATATACAAAATAGCAAAGGACCAAGGATAGACCCTTGTGGTACTCCACACAATATATTTCCGCAATTTGATTTGCCCTTGCTCGTTTCTACGAATTGCATTCTATTAACTAAATAACTTCTTATGAAATTAATTGCGCTGTCTGAGAATCCGACATAATGTAGAATAGAAAATAAAATTTCATGGCTGATCGTGTCGAACGCCTTTGAGTAGTCTAACAAAATGAGAGCTGTTGTTTTTCCAGAGTCTATATCCCCAATAATGTCGTCCATGACACCTAGCAAGGCGGTCGCACAGCTATGACCTGCTCGAAATCCCGATTGATAAAAAGGTAGAATACTATACATATTAATATGCTCACGGATTTGGAAATTCATAATTTTTTCTACCACTTTAGAAAACACTGGAAGAATGCTAATCGGTCGAAGGTCACCCAAGTCAAATATGTCAGCTTTTTTAGGCAGCGGAACTACCCGTGATATTTTCCAAGTATCCGGAAAGATGCATTCTAAAAGGCATGTATTTACAATATTAAAAGGCAATATATAAGGACAACATAAAAGTAACATGTCTATATTAATTTGATCAGACCCGGTAGATTTTGATTTTATTTCTAACAGATATTTGTAAATAATCGTTTCTGATACGGCACTAAATGAAAATAAGTCTTTAAAGTTAGTTTTTAAATTTTGATTATAAAATTGTAGAAGCTCATTGTCTGAAGGAGATAAGTTTGAAGAATATTGTAGAAAATGCGTATTAATTTCATCTGGTTTATTTAATATTTCAGGTAGTGTGATTGTTGCGGATCTATTATAAATATTAAGTTCATTTAGTTTCTTCCAAATAGTTTTAGTATTGTTGCCGTTATTATTTACACAAAACTCAAGATAACTTTTTTTTTCGTTAGCTATTGCAATGTTTGTTTGATTTTTTATACTTTTATAATAATTCCAATGTTGATCATTTTTGGTTCTATTAAATTTTTTTAAAGCTTTTTCTTTTAAAGAGATCATTTCTTGTATATTATCAGTTAGCCAAGCTGGTTTTTGCTTTTTAATTACAATATCTTTTACAGGAGCAAGGGTATCAAAAATATTTAAAATCAGTAAATTAAAAATATCAATTTTATCATTAACATTTTGTACATGTATTATATTTTCAAAAGGTGCCAACAATAAAAATTCTTGTAGTAATTCTACGTCGATGCGTTTTAAATTCCTGGTTCTAAAAATTTTCTGATTGTTTTTGGGAGCATGAATTTTCAAATTAAAATATACTAATAAATGATCTGATATATTGTACACCTCTTTTGTACCACAAACGTAGTTATCTTTTTCGCTTAAAATTAAAATGATATCTAATAAAGTAGAGGAACTTTGTGTAATGCGGGTTGGCGTGTTAATAATTTGTTTTAAATTAAAGGACTCTATGCAGTCATTAAAAATAATAGATTTGCGATTTTCGGAATCTAGTAAGTCTATATTCACGTCCCCCCCCGCAAAATTGGATAAAGCGTCTTCAAATATATTAACAAAGTCTAACAAATTTTTATTTGGAGGTCTGTATATTGTACCAATAATATATGTTCTATTAAACAAATTAAGTTTTACCCACAGCTGCTCCAATACGTCCTGAGATTTATTATTTAAAATTTCATACCTTAAACTTTTCTTGAGATACATTCCTACACCACCACCCCTTGAATCTCTATCATTTCTTATGAAATTATATCCATCAATATGTACTAAATTACTAGGTATATTATCAGATAACCATGTTTCAGAAATTCCAATGACATCATAATTTTCTGTTTCAACAAAAGCCTTAAAATCTGCAAAATTATGAGACAGAGACCTTACATTCAAAAAAGATACATTTAAATCTCTCATAGATTATTCTAACTTAAATAATAATAAAAACAATAATAATTAAAAAAAAAAAAAATGTAAATATTATAATAAGGGAAACTTAATTATATTTTATGCGAAATTTTCCTTCAGCTACGTGATTAAACAAATTAATCAAATCAAATCCGGCATATTCAATTTATTTGGTTCAGATCTTCAATATTTCTTATTCGAAATTTTTTTCCAATAATACTGGTGTAGATATTTCCGCCGCTGGTCCACACATTTTCTTTACCAATTTTATCCTTAGTCGAAATCAATAGATCATATCTTGTTTTAGTTAACTCTTCGGTTATAGCAATTTTACTACCTTTAAGTTTCTTTTTATTATTAAAAATCAAGTTACGTTGTTGAGCGTCTATAAATGTTGCAAGTATTGGCCTGGGATATTTAGCCTCTTTGTTATATGGCCCTAACCGATAGCAATATTCCAGTTGACTGCCATTAACTTCCATTTTGTTTTCAAATATTCCTTGTAATATTTCCTTTAGGTTTCCATTATTTGACTCAGGAACTCCAAAGACTCTTAACTGATTGCGTTTTGAAAACTGTTCTAAATTGTCAACTTTCAAATGTAACTTTTCATTCTCACCCTGTATGTTGCTCATTTGTTTCTCTAGTGTATTTATTTTGGTTTCAAGTTTTTCAATATGAACCATCATTTTTTGTGAAACTATATCAGCAATTTTAACAGCGAAGGTCTCCATAAAATTCTTATCGCTAAAGAATTCGTTTATCACGCTTTTTAGTTCACTTTTTTGCCTCTCAGTGAAACCCATTTTATTGAATATATTAATTTAAATTATGAAAATTATTATCAAATAACTGTTACAACTATTCAAAACAGCAGTTAATGTTAGAAAAAAAATAGGCGTTTTCACACATTAAATTCACTTGCTAAATATTATCAGAAAATCACAACATTTGCACCAATAATACTACATTAATTTGCCGGAACGATAAATATACGTCTACTCTGTACGGACACACA